>VZTB01012886.1:650101-700055 GCA_013397245.1 Thryothorus ludovicianus | reverse complement strand
TCCCCACCGCCGGCACCAAGCGCTCATGGCCCGCCCCATGCCCCGCCCAGCGGAGAGCTTGGGAAATGTAGTTTGGGAAGCGCCGCCATGGGCCGTTGGGCTCTCTCACTTCGTCCTGTACTTGGGGGGAAGAGCAAAGAAAAGAAACATTTATTTTGTATTTTCTGAGAGGAGAAAGAAAAAAAAACAACAACCCTAAGCAACCCTAAGCATCCAGTAGCTTGTGCTTTTTCTTCTTCAAACTCCTCACAGGAACCTGTTGCTGTCAAGGCGCACAGCTGCTCCCTTGTCCTCCCCCTTTCCCCTGTGGCGTAGTTCGGCCGGCGAGAGGCCGGCACGGCGGGGCGCGTGCGGCGCCGTCGTTGCCGATCCGGCGGCCGGTCAGGGAGGACTCGCCGGGGTCCCGCTCCTTCGCCAACACCGAGGGCGCAACCGCGCTTCCCCGCAGCGGCTCCCGGTGCCCTGGGAACTGCTACCATGGACAGGACCGCCGTGGCCAAGATGGGAGCGGTGGCGAGCGCCAGCGTGTGCGCGCTGGTGGGCGGGGTGGTGCTGGCGCAGTACATCTTCACCATGAAGAAGAAGACGGGTAAGAAGACCAAGATCATCGAGATGGTACGTGGTAAGAGGCCGAGAGCCCCTCGGCCCCCGCACGCACGCCCTTCTGCTTGTCCTTCTCCTGCGGCCGGCGGCTTCCCACGGCCGCTCCGCGGAGGCAGGCGGATTTCCCAGGGGATATTTGGAGGGGCAGAGGGGGGACCCTGAGCTCAGTTGGAGCTCCTGTCTGTAAGGACAGGCGCTGGAGGCAGGAGAAGCTGTTCCACCTCAGCGTGACCCACTAGCACGGGAAGGGTGCGTGTGGAAAGGGTCTGCGCCGCCCTGTCCTGCCCTGTCCGGCCCATGTGTGCCTGTAGGATACCCACATACCCGTGGGTCCTGGTGGTAGTGTACGAGCCTGCTTGAAATTTGTTTAAAAGAAAAATGGACACGCACACACACGTGTTCAACCATCTGTTGAAACTGGGAAGCACAGTCTGTTCATGGTTACTATAAAAGGAAGATGGAGCTCGCTCCCTCTTGCTGCCCTTGTTAAACTAGTTGTTTAGGAAATTGTTTAAATATCTCCTTATAAATATCTCCTCTGGACAACGTGCTGATCATGTGGATGTCCCTCAAATTTTGTGATTTGGACACTGCCGTACTGAAGAACTGAACTGAAGTCGTCAAGGCACTTGATGTTAGCTAATGGCTATTTAGGGGTCTCCCCTGCTGAATTTTATAGAAAGCTCTGATAATTTTTTGTAATTGCATATGGAAACAGATTTTAGTAAGAGGTAGGATTCTCTATGTAAATTGCAAGCTGTCTAGGTACTCGCTTGGCCACACATTGCCATGCTTGCCAGTGGAATTCATGCAGTTTGTGATAACGTGGGCATCTGTTATAACAAATGCTGTTTCTAGTCATCAGTCATGTCATCTGACAATTTGGAGGGGGATGCCTTGCTTTTTAGTTTCTCCAAGCTCACTTGCAACAGCTTTTGGGAGAGCAGAAAGTTTGGATTGCCACTTGAGAGAGGTTTCAGATCTATTTTTGTGCAAAGGCTTTGGACTCTATATTAGGATTTTACAAAACTCATTTGAAAACTTACAGTGGCATAACACTGGTTAACTATAATCTTTATTTTTTTTTTAATTCTAATACTATAATACCAGAACTTACTTGTATAAAATAAAATAACAGCATCTGAAAGTTTAATCATATGAGTGCTCAAAAGGCAAATCTAATAGTTTCACTAACTCATGTTCATAATACCTAATCTGAGCTGTAGTTCAGAAAGTACCTAATAATTGCAAAAATATATTTATATTCACTTTCTGTACAACATTTAAGTGATGTTTTGGCTGGGAAGACTTGAACTTTGCCAAGATTTTGCCTTTGGTAAGGGAAAAGATCATTATGCCAATGCTAAATCGAATTCTGGTAAGTGATTTTCTTAAGTATGTACTTTGGATAACATTTTCAGAACTATGTTCTTGAATACAGACCTATAATCCTAAGTAGATATTTCCAAAATTCCACTTCTATGGTTAGAACTTTTCTCAACTTTAAATTGCAAGGGAAAAATATTGAAAGCATGTCTGATTTCTGATGCAGAAGCATTTTATCAACTGGATGCAACACATTCACACTCTGAGAGTGGGCATTTCAGCTGATATTCAGGTTGGCAGCTTCCTCAGCTAGCAAATATCCTTAGTTCTAAAGATGCAAGTCTTCTTTTTTAAGTAGTATTTTCAGTGGACATGTGTATTCAGGCTGTGCAATTTCTTTGAAATTAGTGAAATAAAGTTATATAAACTTCATGCCAAGGAGTTGAGTTTGTCAATCATGGGCAAAACTGTGTGTATGCATTTTACTTGAATATGCTGCATTCTAAAGAACTTTCTTTTATCCACCAATGCAGATTTGATTCAATGTTTGTCATTTACAAGACACTGTATCAGTTTTATTTTATGACAAGAGAGAACTTTCTTTGAGCTGTGGAGGAGAAGATGCTTTTTTCCAGTGTGTAATTTAGTATGGTGATAAGGAACAATACTGCCTTATTGAAATTTAATTTCTTCCAATACCAGGGTGGTCTTCTGTGTTTGATTAAAATTATGGGATCATTCTTGTATTTTCAGCAGATTTTTTTGGTTCAAATTTTCTTCAGGGAACATTATACTTTAGTTTTATATCAACATTAGACTCGAAATTGCATTGAAAGCAGTAGGGAGCAAGCCTATTTGCACCTTAATTTTGTGAATAAAATATTATTTCATTTTCATTAACTACAGCAGTTTTTTTAATTTTTTTTCTGAGTAAAAATAAAGTTAGATGAATATAAAACCCAAGTGTAAGTAAAAAACAAAAAAAACCAGCTGTCTTTAAGTGTAAAAAGACAGGGACTTTTACAAACCAAATAGAACATCTATAAGACAAGTAAATATCAAGGGTTATGATGCCAAGAGAGTTTATTGTGAAGAAAAGTGGAAAGGATTCTGAAGCATTGTGGGAAAGGGTAGCCCTCTTTCCTTGCTGAATATTGAAATCAAGTAATTCTTAAATATTTAGCTCACCTTTTATAGATGAATTCCTTAAGCACTCCCATTAGCCTGGTGCAGAAATTTAAGCTTAATGGCATGGCAACACCTTAAAATTCCTTCATCTTTATTGATTAGAAAGGTTTCAATTTATAATTAAAATGTTAATATTGTCTCCTAATCGACAGTGTTTGCGAACAGGGAGTTTCCCTTAGGCACTCATGAATGTGGACACAGCTACTTCAGCTCCCCTTCTGAGAGGAGACATTAATAGTAATGGTCACAAGAGGTTTCCCTCTGTGTGGTAAGAAACAACCATCTCTCCAAACCCTCTGCTATTGCTTTGCACAGCTGTGTTGCCAAGTCTGTGAAATTCAGTGTTTCCTCAGTCAGGTGAAAGCAAAAGTTAGCCACAAGCTCACTAACTTCAATTTAAAGGAATTGTTAATGATTAGTTATATTTTCAGAGTAACTTTTTAGAAAATGTTTCCCAGCTATTTTCAAAAGAGATTAAACCTGATAATAACATTCAATCTTTTGGATTTTCAAGCGGCTGACAAGTTTGCAGTTAATTTAGATTCTTTTTACAGCAAATAATTGTACTGCTGATAGATTTGAATTTTTGATTACTCTTTGCCAAGCCTTTTATCAGCTCAGCAGAAAACAGGTGTTCACAAACTAATGTGAAAAACATTGCCTAAATCTTTCAAAAATTTTCACCTGTAAGCAGTAGCCTAAATTAATTAAAAAATTGAGTTAACAGAAGAAAAAACTTCTTAGAGAAGTAAGAGTATTTTTTGTTGTCTGTTTCATAAAAAAAAGTTGTTAATATCTTCAGGTTTTTTTCAGCAGCTTGTTCCTCACTCTTCGGTTTTGGAGCTTTTTATTGTATTTTTTATTAGAATAAGAAACATAATAGAGCTTGTTGAAAACAGAATAGCAGAATACCTTAAACTGAAACTTCCTCTTTCAGGTTTGTTTTCCAGAAAACTGGACAAATGTATAGTTATATTTGTCTATTTCTCCAGTCTGCCCCTGAAGTGAGAGGAGTAATTACATTAAAAAGAGACTTTGTATCAAAGTTCAGCAACGACAAATTAAAATCAGCTTCAAAGCATCTCAGTTTACAGGAAACATTTCAGCCACTCAACTGTCTCTGGACAGTGCACTTTTTATTGTGTTAAAGAAGGAAAGAAATGCATGGATTTTTGCACTATTAGTGTTTACCTGGAGGGAAGTAAGGATGTTAATAAGAAGCAAGGTAACTGTTATTTATTTACTTTCCTAAGAAATAAAGGAACATATTCTGTGAGTATGACTGGGGGGGGTAGGTATGATGTATTTTTTTAGTTATTATTATTTTCTTTTACCTGCAAGTCTCTGGTGAGACTGTTCTTATTTCATAAGGCATAAGAGTATTTTTGCCATAGATGAAGATACAACTGGCAGCAATCACCACTTCTTTATTCTTGTCTTGTTGCTGGTAGCTGGTTGTTATAGTAACTGTGACGTTGCTCTGGCAGGTTGACCTCCCAGCAGAGTAGAAAGCAGAGGAGTATGTAATATGTAACACACATATTCAGGACTCAGAGTGGTTGGTATTTGCAACTCCTTCGTATGTACTCAGGCCTATACAGAACTGAAGAAGGATTTGAGTCTGAGTAAACTGGAATCACTAAAAGGGCAATGGAAGGAAGATGAATTTCCTCTAATGATGCCTTTGCAGGATATTGTTACTCTCTGGATGCACTTGAGAGCCTTGCAGTGTTATGATCCATTTGGGAATAATCAAAAAGAATAGTGCTGTGATTCAGGAACCCAAGTAGTGAAAAGTGAAAGAGAACTGCTGAAACCTAACACCACTACTACCTACTAACATGTGACTGAGAGTCCTTACATTACCAGAGTACTAGAATAACTTTTAGATTACTGTTAACATTTTAAAATCAAGTTAAATTTGACATGAGTACTGGAGATGCCATATAACTATTTCTATAAACCTTGAATTTTGTTTAGACTATATTCCTCAGTAGAAAAATCAATTGATGGTGGTAGACACCAGTTACTAAAACAAGGTTGTTTTGCCCACACAATGTTTGCAGAGATAGTCATAATATATGCCACCTAGATAATGCATAATATCAGGCTGCCTAATGTAAACCACTGTGCATCATTTCAGTCACCTAACATGGCCTTGTAAAGCAAGTTTTCACAGGGCAAGAAAAACCCTGAAGACAATGCATGTTGATACAACTTGGATACAAGTAACAGGTTTCATTCTCACTGTAAAATAATTCGGTTGTAAATCGGAGAAATTTGTATCCCAGGAGAATAAAAATTGACTGTATTCCATTGTTTTCTCCTCTCACTGTCAAAGTTATGTGCATACTAATATTTTACTTCATTTAATATAGTGAGCTGATCCTACAATGCAGCTGTCTGTTTCAGAAGTAGGTTTTAATTCTCTGAAATTGCTGCTGCTTGTGTTGGGTTCTTTTTTACTTGAATGTTGGTCTTGAAACCTACATTCTTACAAGGGGTGGGTATGGGAAGATTAATTAAATTTATAATTCTTCATTAGTTTCTTTAGAACTCATTTTTACAAGTTATATCAGTTATGAAAAACATACTGATGATCTATGCCTGAAAACTGAGTTCCAAGTAGTCAGTGTAGGCATGTCAGGATACAATACGGATTGTAGGTATAGGCTCAGAAAAGCTTGTTTGCTGCTTGCTTTGATTTTTCGTATAAAGTCTTTCTCCAAGACAGAAAGGCAGTCTTTCAATTAATCATTCTGCTCTGAAATATATTTATCTTTTAATAAATGCTTGGTATGTGTTAAGTCATATTTTTAAGTCATTTTGTTTCTGTTTGTGATAACTGTTTTTTTACCAGTTGAGCTATAATGGCCTCTGTTCTATTAAACTCTTTACAGCTTAAAACAATAGCAAATACTGCAGGTCTTAAATGTTAGCTTTAACTGTCAAACAATATAAGCAGTAATAAGGGGTTTTTTTAGGTTTTAGCCTGAAAATGTGTATCATCATGAATCTGTTCATATTATGAATTAAAGTTGCTTAATATTCCAATCATACAATTCAGTCTTGAGCTAACAAGAGCTACCAGCTTTTATAAAAAGTATCTAAACTGATCAATATAAGCATTGAAGAGACCCAGGGTATTGATCCATGCATTTATAAGTAGGAGAATACTAGTGCTGAATTTAATAGCAATGTACATGTAAATGTAAAAACATCACAATTTGCATAAGTCAACACTGGAAACTTGCAAAATGCCTGAACTTTTGAAGTTCTTTCTTTAAAAGAAAAAAAAATCATACAAAAAAACCCACCACAGCTGCCTTTTATCTTTTATTTTCACTTGCATTATTTACATCATTCATGTGAAATACTGTGCTCTTTTCTGTGTTGGCTAGCTCCAATTTGCAGTAATGGCCTTCAAGCCATTTGCCGTCGCTCTTCCCTCCATGCGTGCATACACAAGCGTATTTTGTGCAAGGGAACTACAGTATAGTCTTCACCTCTTACAAAGGGTTTTTACTGGAGAGCGCTTAAGGAAAAATACTAGAAGAGGAACGGACTGCTAGCTTTTATTGCTGTGTTTTGGTGCGTTCGCCAGCGAGTAGTTGGAAGTCTGGGTGGAAGTTTGGGGCGGTGGAGCTGCAGCAGGCGGCTCCGAGCAGCAGGTGGCGCTGGCGGAGCTGCGTCTGAGGCGGCGGCCGCTGCCTTGGGAGGAGCCCGTGCGCACCCTCAGGGAGCCCGGGCCGCCGGCCGGGCCTGTTCCGTGCTGCCTGCCGGGTGCTCAGCGCTGAAATCAGGAACACCTCGCAGCTGTTCTTCCCGGCTTCCTTTCCCAGCCACTCTGCAGAGACAGAAGGCCACATAAGACTGGATGAGAGAGTCGTTTATGTTGTCGTGGAGGGTGTGTAAAATAAAAGTTAGAGCGTGAAGTCTAACTGGCCTTCTTGCAGTCACGGCACTGTACAGCAGCTGATCTGCAGCGACTGCTTCTTCCTGGGGCACAGTCTTCATATATCTCTTATCTTGACCAGTTGCTGGATGTCAGTCTCTTTCTACCATCCAAAAGTCATCAGTCACCAGGGGTCAGCTGCTGTAAAACATCAGAGAACTTATGATTGCAGTAGGCAAAATTTTAGTTCCATATCTATCATGCAGCAGCTTGACAGGCTGTGTGCCATTAAACTGGAATCTGTGGCTGTTTTGTTAGTCAGCTTTTTCTTAGGTTATTTGTGTGGAGCTTCTGATGGTTCAAGAAAAAAAAAATCAGTGTCCATTAAAAGTCCACAGAATTTTTTTAATTTGGCTAATTATCAAGAGTGCTTTAAATGAATGCCAAAAAAATGAAAATGCATTTTTCACTACAAGTTTAAGGTTGCAGCACACAGGTCAAAGAAGACACCATGTTTAAATACTAGAAGTAAGTATATTATTTACATTCAGTAATACCTCAAAACAATAAAGAATTGTAGTGATTTAACCTCAGAAATAATTACAAAAATAATTTTAAATAATGTTTCTCTAAATTATGGCAATAATACCTGTTGCTAGAGGGAAATGTGGCTTCTACTTTCATATATCTCAATCTTTTTAAAAATCACTAATTTATTTTATTTGTTATTTTATTTCATTTATTTTATTTTTATTGGGCTGGGACAAAGCCCACACTTAGACACTGAAGATTCATTAAGTGAATACAGACTTTCAGACTTCCTGAGCTGGGTTTGCCACCAAGAAAATTCCTGTTCAAATGTGCTTGTTCTTACTTGTTTCCCACTCATTAACTGTCATTTCCTTTCTCCCTCTTATATAAAGATTTGTTTGTCTTCTCTACAAATTGAATCACTGAAATAAACTTGAATCCAAGTTTATTTGTGGTTTAGTTTTTTTTACCTAGGAGTTGTTTTGCTCCACCTTAATCTGACAGAATGAATATCACTGAAATGATCCATTAATCTTGTTCTTTAAAGCTTTCCCTCTTTGTCAGAAATTACTAGTTATCAGACCAAAACTCTGATTTTTTTTTTCCACTCAGCAGATATTATTACAACACATACTTTTATCAGCTGCATTTGCCTTTGCAGTGAGTATCACTGATGGGTAAGCCTCAGTCTGGTCTGCATGTTCCCTTGGAAAAATTGTATGTGAAACTGAAGGGTAGGAATTAGCACAAAGCAGTATCAGTAGCAGTACTTTAGCAGTAGTAGAGTGCAAAGAACAGTAGTGGTAGTATTATTACCTGTTGGTTTTGAACACTTCCCAGAAGGCAAGTACACAGAGATACAAGAAATAAGGCATCCACGTGCATCTCTGAATGGATCCAGCAGTGAGAATCACCCATAAAACAATGAGATCAAGAGTTGAAACAATCCTCCATGCGTCAAGTCATGATGCTTCTGCCTGTTACCTTTAACAGGAGTGTTTCGTAGCTGTTTTTCATCTTTAGATTTAAAGGGATTGGTTTTTTTTTTCAAGAACTTTATAAAGGTGTTTATAATCAAGGAGAACCTAACAGTTAAAAACTTCATTAGTCTCAATGTGTAATTTAATTGGAGTATTATATTAGCACTACATTCTTACATGTAGTGTCTGGTAATGTATTGCAGATTAAACTTTGTCCTGTTGACTTTGCTTTCAAACTGAGTCCCACAACTCCACTATTCAAGGGTCAGAGTTTATTTGATCTAGATACAACATTCTTAGACTTAGTGAAAAAAAATCTAAGCAGATTTTTTTTTTCTTAGAAGCAGATAAGAGAAGAAGAGAATCAGCAGCAAGTGCTTCAGTTCAAGCCTTGGCCTTAATGCAAATTCCATTCTAGATAGTGTTACATAGGAAGCTTCTAGGGAAACAAGCATTTGTTTAAGTTCTTTCAATGTCTATCTATGTAGATAGATATATACAGGATATTTAATTATAGAAGGTATAGATGTGAGTGTACAGTTTGGGAGGAAAATAGTATAGCTCATCAAAATAACCTTATTAAGCAATGTGAGCTTTTGCAGACCTGATAGCTAATTAAGAATTAGGAATTTGTAAATGTACCACAGTATATTTACATATTGCCAGTTCTTAGAATTCTACACTGTTTGCCTAGGTATTTTGGAGAAAGATTATTTTTACCAGCAGCCTCACTTGTAAGCATTCTTTAAGAAAGCATTAGATTCTGTATAATGTAAGAGGAAAATGGATCTTTCAGACAGGCAGACTCCAACATACTCCATAGCAGCATTAAAGGAAAATGAGAGTACCACTCAAATAAAAAAATTCTAATTTGTCAAAAATGAATTTTTTATATCTGTGTTCCCAGAAGAACTGGCAAGAAAAAAGAAGGATGGAGTTAAAACTAAGATACTTGTGATCAAACTGAAACATTATCATGAAAAGCAAATTATTTTCCCTGTCATTACACGTTACAAACATGGAGTGTTGACTCTCCTTTTGTGAAAAGTCTTAGCCCATACTGATAGAATCATCTGTCTCACAATGGTCTCTAACAGAGGCCCAGTGAAAGCATAGGAAAGGGGTGATTTGTCATGAATGTTTTTGCTAGAATTATTTCTCTCCTCCAGCAGCTTGTATTTCAGACACTGTGTCCGTAATTTAAGATGAGCTTTTTTTTGTGTCATTACCCTGTACCATTTTAAGGTTGTGTAAATTCACAGTATCAACAAAAAGGAATTCCACATTGTACTACTTTACCTAATCGTGTGACTTGTGTTGACTCCTTTGTTTTAAGCCTGTCTCCTCTTAATTTTAGTTGATGAAATTCGGCCAGGTAGGTGTGGTATTTCCAAGGTACTCATTAGAAATGACTGAAGATCTCTTCATCATTTCTAGATACTTATTTATAATTAAATAATACGTACCTTTTATCTTAGCCTGACAGTTATAAAGGTTAATTCTCTCCACAGTGAGGGATTGAGAACTAAGCACAGAGATTAGGTGATTCCCCTAACAGACAGTTAGAGAAAAAAATGCCTATCCTGAGCTGTATTCATTCACCCCAGTAAAGAACTGTTCTTTGTGTTTTGTACCTCCTGTATTCTCTCAGACTAAATACTTGCCCAAATTAGTAATTGACAGGATCATATGAAATATTGGAAATGCAGACTCTAGTTACTATTAGTTCTTCATCTTCTTGTATGATTCAAAATGTCTGTTGATCTATCACCAGCAGAAATCTCTTCTTTTAGAACGATTTTATAAGCACAAGAAGAGGCTTCATAAGGGACGATGATGCTGCAATGTCTTTTATTCTCTCGTCAGAGGAATGTATTAAACATTAAGAAGAAGAAATGCCTCAGGAGCTGTTTTACTGTCTGTGTTGACATTAAGCTTTGTGTTCAGTACAGCCATAAGATCACCAGTTTTCTCATGAACTGTAAAAAAAGCTGGATCTCTGATCGGAGCAAGAAAATCTCTTATGAAAAAGTTTTTGAGTATGTCTTGTGATACCATTCAGGTTAAGATCCTCACCTTAGCATGTGTCATCTCTGGATTTATCACAATTTGTTGAATTCAGTCTTTAATATATTCTTAACACTTTTTCATAACAAGTGCTGTTCAAGTTCTTTTTAGAATTGCTTACACTCCTCACAAGTGATCTCTATAACAGATACACACTTTCATATACAAATCATAGTTCTGTATTGTGTCATACCAGCTGTAAATATGGCTAGCATGGGTTTTTACACCAAACCTGTACTACAAAGATAAGTGGTATCCAAAATTCCTGCAAGGCAACCTTCTAAACCTTTATGTACCCCAGCTTCATCAAACTAACCATTGATCTTACTTTCTTTGTGGTTGTCACAGATATAAAAAGCTATTCCTAGAACCATTATGCTGCTTATTAACTCAGTTAATTAGGGCATGATTGATAATCATGTTTGAGTACAGTTGGGTTGTATTGGTTCCTTTCTTCTGCTTGGTCTTGGTACTTGAGTACCAAGGTTCAGGTACCTTTCCCTGTCTCATAAGGTTATATCAAGTAGGATTTTTTGGAAAATACATGCTAAATAAACTTATTACAAAAGCAAAATTAGACAACAAATACAGTTCTTTAGTGTTTAAAATTGATTCCTACAATAAAGCAAAGTATTGCTCAAGTAAAGTCAAGCAATGTACTAAATATATGGGGATATATTCAAAAGTTGTTCAGTTGTGGTAGGGTCACTAAAGAGGAATTAAAGCTAGTAAGCTCATGAAAAGATACTAGCTAATGTTTGCATTGCAAACAGGATTCAATCACCTCTAAATTTTGTAGGAAATGTTCTGGAAAGCTATGACCTCTTTCTTGATCTTTAAAAGGTTATGTCAGTTTAGCTGAAGTATTCAATTTATTAGTTAAAGCTCAGCTTACTTGCTTAGGCAATATATACCTGTGCTAATTCTTTCCACAAATGGATGCAACTTAGGTCATGGGTGTGGAAGGACTGGTAGAACCAGCTTTTCCTTGCTTTAGACTAAAACTTGCAGTGCTTCATATTCAAGAGCATCCTCTACAAATCAAGTTCACCTGACATACAAGCATAAAGTTGAACCTTTTCCCAGTCTTGTATGAATTATAAATCATCTAGTGTTTTCAGTGCTGTTCCATTTTTTCTTCTCTTTCCTTTTCTGCACAGACTATTCTGTAGTCAAGATATGGCCCTCAGCCAAAGAGAAAATGTTAAAATAGAATCTATCTGTTGAAATAACTACACCTCTTCAGTTTTGGTTCTTAAAATATATTTAAATGACCTTCCATATTTCGGGAGTAGAAATATCATGCTGGAGTTTCTTTCTCTCTCTTTAAAAAAAAATCAGTGTTCATTTTAACTCCTCTTTTACCAGACATTAAACACTATAAACAAAATGCTCAACAGACTCAAATCAGCAGTAATAGAATGTGATTAATAGGAGCTGTTGTAATTAAAGTGCTGTACACAAAGATTTCTTAGAGTTGCAAAGACAGTCTTGTTTTGTAGATGAGAAGTTTCATGTACAGCATTTTCATTAAAGTGAAAGTACACTGTTGATAAAGATAGAGTAGATGTTTTTCTAAGAATTAGGTGTTGGCTGTATTAATGTTTACAGACATTTTGCTTACGACCTTTTCTAGGGCTTTCACTAAAACTGTAATCGTTCATTTAGAATGCTTTCCAATTAGTCTGATCTACCAAAAAAACAGTCTGTAAGAATTGGACTTAATTTCTGTAACTCTTTTTTTAGTTTAATCTTAAAAAAAAATTAATAAATTTAGAAACCACCTTGTTTTTTGTTTCTCTAGCTTTCTGAAAAAGAAACTGACTTTGTTGAGATTCTTGACAGCCCTGGAGTTAATTTTCTCACTGAATCACAGATGAGAAGTACCAGACTAGCAACAGGCCAACTTGCTGACCCACCAAATCCCAGCCTCATCTATGAGGTTCACAAGACTCTTTTATATATCAGTACCACTTTTGAAATACATGAAAGCTCAAAAGCAGGTTCTCTGCAAACTGAATGTATCAAGTGATGTCTTACCTGAACTGCATGATTCATCTAGCAAGCATATTTCAGTTCATTTAACATTGGAAATCTAGCAGAGACACAAGCTGCAGCTTTTTGTTGTGCAAATAATTAATATTTATTCAAGACACTATACGTGTGTTTCCCAAGCATTGTTATAAAAACATTAATGAAAAGCATGCTGCCTATATTAAAATACCATGAAGGGTAAAAGTTCTCTGAATGTTACCTATTTCAGCTGTGTACAAATGCTATAACAAATAGTTCAGTGGCAGCTATGAATCCTGGCAATACCAATGCCAGGTAAGTTCAATTTACTGTATACAGTCTTTGCAGGGATTATGTTATATTTTGAACATACCTTTCAAACTCTTTTCTTGCTTCAGGATACAGCAGATCTTAACATGTACATTTAAGGGGATTTTAGTCAATTCTAAGAGGATAAGTGTTCATTAAAGTTACATGTTTTGTATTAGCTGAAATATTCACTTCAGTTGTTTTGTTGACTCAAAACAGAACACCTCTGAAAACAAAATGAAAGTGCACATGTAGGTCAGCTACACTGAGGAATCCTGATAGGTTATATAGCAGCCTGCAGCTGGAATGTAGACACAAAACATATGGATCTACTGTACCATTCAGAAAATCCATTGGGGTTTTTTTAATGTAGAAAGCAGAACCTTCTTCGAAGGAAATTTTCATAACTAATGAATTCCTAGGGTGCTGCTATTGTGGAGGGTTTTATAGCCTTACAGGTTTTGTACATGCTACACTTATAATCTTGCCCTTGCTTCAGCCCTGACGATTGTGCTGGTCACATTGGTGGCCGTATATGAATTGGCCTGATATTGGTGGTTAGTCTTGGCATCCTGAAACAGGGATCATAAACCTGAGGTTGAACATGAGTTAAGGGGTAGGATAGAGAAGCTTGCACTGCTGCTATAGCAATAGTCAGCTTTGCGTGACACTTACAAACATTTACACATCTTCAAAATGTAAAATATGATTAGACAATAGCCCCTTCTTCCCCTCACTCTAAAAAATATTTCTTTTTCATCCATCTTCTGTATCACCTAGTTATGGTCTTTGATAGGCAGCATGCCTAATGACAAACTTCTCAAACTATGTGGAGTTGCCTTGTCTCTCAAAAATCCTGTCAAACAGGGTTCCTTGATTTCCTGTTTCAGTATCACACAGATAATTACAGCCAAAACAAAGATTAATTCATTCATTTTCTCCTTCTACATGAATAAATGTATGCTACCTAGTAAATATTAATGAAACCATGTCAATGAAGCTCTAAGAAATTTGTAGCAGTATGCAACAGGAAATCGTGAAATAATTGGAAAGATTTTGTAAAAGGGCTAAAAAGTAACAAACTTCTGCTTTGGAAAACAAGTGCCTTCCTCTGTTAGAGCAGCCCAAATTTGCCTGCTGCATCCATGAAAGCTGTTCATTCAGTGAAGGTCAAAGGTTTTGTTGTTGGTGAACCAGCTGATGATCTGTAAGCCCGTTGGGCTGTACTGCTGAGCATAACAAACTGCTGTGCATTGCTGACGTGCGTCACAGGACCCTGGGGTTTTGCACGGGGATTAGTCAGGCTATATTTGGCAACGCCCTCAACTGCACCCTGTGCTGCTATATTAGTGTGTCTCAAGAAAGAGGAATTTTCTTTTGCTTCTGCAGCTGCTCCTGCAAAACCCTCTGGTAAGTGTGCGCAGTTCTGTCAGCAGTATCGACTCTTCTTGCCTGTGTTTTTAAGCCAAGGTTATGAGCTGAGGGCTTAACTGTACACACAGTGAAAAAACCTAAAAAACTATTTTTAAATTAATAATTTGATAGCATAGAGTAAGCAACAGCATCAAAGGAATAAGTATACTTACTGGTTTTCATTGAATAGGTTAATTCAGCTTAAATGTTCATCTGCTTTTAAGTATGTATCAGACTATTCTGAAGTGTTGGTATTTTCACAGTGATGTTGCTATGTATCGTGCATGTTGGCTTTTATTTTATACAGCAGGAATAGAAAGATCACATAATATAGCAGACCAATTCTTAAAAGGATTTGGTTGGTTTTTGTTGGCAGCCTGCATGCAAGCCCTGCATCTCTGGACTCTGCTTGCCACCTATGCTGCTGCAGTAGGACAAAATCAAGGACAGAAGAATCAGGAGTGCCCTAAGCTCAACGCACAGGTACTCTTCTCTAAAAACACAAGAGGAAACGCTGTTGTCATGTTTTCTGTGAAAGCGCTCTCTCCAGATTTTGATAAGGATTTGGGTTTTTTTCCAAATTAAGTATCAGAACCCAGCACATTAAGTATAAAAAGATGTAAAAAAATAGACAAAGTAAACCAGGAAAAATTCTTTTTAGTGTGCATCCTATTCCATGTCTTAAAATAGCTTAGGCAGTGAACCCATTTTCAGTTATTTCTTATTACCTGTGCTGGGCATCTAGTTTTACAGCATGTTATCAAGCAACTGTGAAGATACTTAGTGTTCTGTGTTTCATTCCCATAATAACTACTTTTTAGCTAAGTAGTCCTAAGGCTATTTCTTGGCTGAACTACTAAAATAGTAATTTGGTAATTACTAGTTATTAAGGATTTCTTACCATATTTGAGCTTGCATCATCTGAATATAAAATGTATTATGGCTTTGGGAACTATAAATTAGTGAGTCTCTGCCCTGAGCTCACATTATGCTAGCAGAGCACACAATAACTAGCGAATTTCTCCTGACTACCTGCTCATAATGGAGTTACTGATGTGATTACACTCATGTCCAGTACCTTTTGATGTTCCTGTCTAAAATATAAGCCTACTAACAGCTGGGGCAGCTAAGAGAAACCTCTATTGCGTTCATGAGCCAGAATTCAAATTGTCTGAATTTTAGGCAGTCTTGCTTTATACATGTATGAGCATAAACATATGGAGGAAAAGATCCCCACAGTGTCATTCTACATTTTGTTATGGCTCCCCCACATCTTGCTGCTCAAATGTTGCAAGTAGAAGTTACATGGAGAAGCTTGCATGCTTTTCAGAAGTTTTTTGTAAGCTTTTTTGTTTTCTAGAGCAAGTAAGGTTTTGTAATAATAGCAAAAAAAAATAAAATTGGAAAATAATGTGTAAATTAAGGAATGTGCCCCATTTCTTTATATTTTTACCAAGCTGTTACTTTCTTCCACCAAGAACACCAAAACCAGTTTTCTGTACCTTCTGGGTATCAAATTTTGCAGCTGTCACTGCTGCCATGCCCTGCCTTTTTTGGTACGTGTCCATAAGTGAATATATGTGATAGCTAGTCTAAATCCTTAAAATTTGGCATCTGCAATTCCAAAAATAAATGTCATTTAGTCTTGGTTTGTACTCTCTTACCTGGAAGCTGTCGCCAGAGATGAGAATAAAATTTACAAATAATTTGCCCCTATCCAATTTATCACTTTGATTTCCATTTGCCTTGCTCAAAATAATATGGATAGTTCTCTCTCCCTGCCAGCCCACCCTTGTATGTTCTCTCTATCAAAAGATAACAGGTTCAAAACCTAGTCTAGTCTAAGGCAGATTTACCAACAAAGTAGGAAAACAGAAATTGTGTTATACTTGAAATTCACATACTGTCAATAGCGTTGCAGCTAGATCTTTATTTAGATTTATTGCCCTATCCCTTTTATGACATTATAGTAATCTGAAATTTTGTGGAATATTTTTAATATATTTACAAGTTTTAGAATAGTTCTTACTGTGGTTCAGAATTACTGACATCTAATGAAGGACTCTGTCAATCATTGAGATTTATAGAGAAGTTCTCTTAAAATTTTGTCCACCTATAATCCAGGGTGTTTTCTTAGGAATGATTTGGTTTTTGGGAGGCTTCCATACTAGATGAGTCTTTATAAAATAAGAAAACTTGGTATTTGCCAAGTAGTGTAGGCTTACAGGGTATCAGTATAAAAATACTCTGCACCAGTTTTTTATGTCCTTCGTCAAGCATTACTTAGCAGACCTATGATGACAACCTCCCACAGTTTGAGTTATTACTAGTAATATTTCAGGCTCTGTGTTTAGAGTTGATTGTGAAATGAGCCATATCTCTATGTATTCAAGATAGCAAGTAATTCATCAACTCATCCATCCCTATTTAAAATTACTAACAGTGAAAACAAACGGTCGCTCAGTTGTCCTTTATTTGGAGTTTTTTATTTGATATTTTAAAATTTTTGTGTTAATCATAATAATCATAATTGGGACTTGTTTTACTGGGTAGGGGGAGGAAAGTAACTGCTCTACCTCCAACACTCAGTAGATTGAAAAATTCAGTGTAATCCTAGCTCCAGAACATGACATTACTCCTTGTGAACACAAACAGTTATTAATTTCCTGGGATACCTAATTGGAAATGTCTACAATGGCAACTGTAAATTCACTTAGATCACTAAAATGAAGGACAGATCTTATCACCAGCTCCTGTTTTATAATCAAATTGACAGAGCATGCACTTAGATACATGCTATGTATTAAGAAGCACCTGGGTACATAAAAGCAATTCTGTTTGCGCTTCTGTTATCCAGTTACATATAAGAAATTTCATTTCAAAACTAGAATTCAATATGGCCTTCACAGCAAATACTTCTCTTTATTTAACCCATCTTCACAGATGCATGTCTCATGTACTAAATAGATTTGTAATTTTCAGAACTATTGTAAATTGTTGTAAATGACCCATTCTGTGGTTTGTAGGACTGGGGGATTTCCAAACCTGCGTGAATCCATTACTGTTCATTCCTCAAGGTATGACCATAACATTCTTAGATACAAAATAATTTCCTACATCCTCATTCCAGTTTCCTGCTATCACAAACAAGCAGATAATTTTTTTTCCTTTTCATAAATCCAACTAAGCTCAACCTTTAAAATAATCCTCTTCAGTTTTGTTCTTCCCTCTCTCAAAGGCTCCTTAAAAATGTCAGAGACTGGAGACTAGAATGTATTTGTGGCCAGTGTATATGCCAACCACAAATTACCTTTGGGAGTTGTCATACATATGTTTTAAGACACACGAGCCTCTGAGCTATTCAGTAGCATATAGGTGCTCATAGTAAGAAAGCAAAACTCTTCTCACACTCTTATAATATGACAGAATAAATAGAGGCGCTTAAGTGATTTAATTAACATAATGTACTTTCAGATGCCACAATGAATTATGAATTCCTTTTCCTGTGCTTATGTAGTTTTAGTTCTGTATGTAGAAGCTCCTGGTTCTGAATAGCTTTCTTGACTTGGTTAAGTGCTGTGGAGATTTTTGATGGGCTGCTTCTCTATCTGGGCTCATCTCAGTCAACTGATGCATCCGAATTTTGGGAGATTTATGTGCAGACTGAGTTGACTGCTAGAATTTTCTTAAACAGCAAATAGAAACAAATTTTATCAAATTTATTGAACTTTTCACCCTTTAATCTTTCATCTGTCTTATTAGTTCTTTCCAACTAGAATCTGCTTTTCTCTTTCAACTGTGAAGAATGGCAAATATACAACAATGAAACAACAGCTAAACTGGGCAGAATTGTAAAGCAGTGGAGGAGACAGTTGGCCAGAAAATTGGTGGCTGCAGTTTCAGTTTCATTTACACATTCCTTAGACAGTTTCATTTACTTCTACTGTTATAATGATAAAGACTAAGTAAAAGAATTGCTACTTAATGTTCAGTTGCAAATATTAATACAAGGAACTAGTGGTGGGAAAAGTGGCTATTTTGTCTAACCGTATTTTCTGAGGTTTTATAAGATGTCACATCTGTGGTGTAGACTTGTTTTTTCCTCTGAAAGTATGTGTGAGACTGAAAATATCTGCATTATACTTGCTGCAGAAGACTTTCCCCCAACCCTAAATTACTCTTCAACCAATTCGTGTGCAAAAATGAAAAAGTGTGTTAGAAATAAATTAATCTTATAAACTGATCTTGACTAGGAGTTTACAGCATCAAAACAGGAAGCTTTCATCATACGCAAAATCTTAAGCAATGTCTTGTTTAACATGATCTACTAAAGTGTTTACCAAGATTTTTCCTCAGGTTGTGTCAGAAACTTACGAAAGGGCTCAGTCTAAAATGAAACAGTACCAAACAATCCAATTTTCCTCATCCAGTCCCTTCCTCTGATCTCTCCATCTACTCCATCTGTTTAAATTAGTTATATTAGGAAATCTGTTGCTTAGTGTCTAAGTAAACCAACTAATGCTTGAACTACTTCTTAGAAAAGCATGTGTTTAGATTTCACTGTTTAAATTATGCATTCCAAGTCTAAAAATACATATATAATTTGCTGAAAGTGAAAGGAATTATATCAGTCAATTTACAGTTAAAAAGTTACCAAACCCAGACAAAGTGCTTTGTTAAATGTCCAAAGTCAAAATGCTTTGTTTTTCATTATAAAGAATATTGTATATGCAGAAAAAGGTGGAAAGCTTACTTTTGTTTACCAGCACCATATTACATACAAAACGAAATGACATAACGTACCTTTAAAGAGTTGCAGATTATTAATATTTTGTTTTGTGAGGCTATATGTGCTGCTAATTGTGAATAAAAACATGCTTTGTAAAGGTATATCTCAAAAGATCAGTGAATTCTTTAATGGACATTTTTCAGGAATTCTATTTCTTGTCAACACTCATTAGCTTTCTCAATGACTCCCAGTCTGTGAAGTAGCTGGAAGTCATTCCCAACATACTTTTTGTGACTTTGCTCTGCTAAAAGAAGTAGTAGCTAGGCACTGCAGCAACACAAGGAACTCAGGGATATTGGCTTAGGAGATACCACTTTTAAAGAAAATGTCTTTGCCAAAGGATCAGAAGGGAAAACCTTAATTCTTCTAATCAAAATGAAGTTAATACAGTTTGTTGCTTTATGATATTTATAAAGCAAAGAAGTAGTGAATACCCTGTTCAGGACAGAATTTTTGACAAGATACTGTCATATAGGTGAAACTTTTTGGAAAGGGTAGAAAAAGTTGGAAATTTATCAGAGACTCATGATTAGGGTTCTTGAAGGATTTCTGTTTTCAGCAGTGTCTTTGAGGATATCAGCCATAAAGTAGCAGTAAGCACAGTGGGGATTAGAATTATTTGTTGTACTGAAAGATAGGAGCACTGACATGGAAGAAAAGATACCATGCAGAAAGATTAAATGTAAAGTTTAACGCTTTACACAAATACCTATTTCTTTCTAGGAGTCATTTTGAAGAATATTTGACCATTACCCACTCAATTTGAATCATTCTCGCCATATTACTGCTAACAGAGGGCATGTATTTTAATGTACATGCACAGATGCCACCTGAAGACAAGGGCCAAAATGGCCCTTCAGCCAAGGCCTTGTCAGAGCAGAGCAGAAAGGTTCTACCCACAGTCATGGATGCTGCGTTGGAAAAACAGTATGGTTCAAGTGGGTGGGCCAAGACATCAAGAATTATCACAGATTTAGAAAATGGTGCTCTGCAAAAAAAGATAGAAGAACTGGGGGTTTGCATTCAGGCAGAAGGGAAAAATCCAGTGAGCATCTGAGAAAAAGAACATTTTTCTCCAAGTTGAATGACTTAAAATTCTAGCAAGGAAGATTAGACATTAAACAAACTTTTCTAAACATATAGGTAGTTGAGGAAAGTGAGGAATATGTGAGTGGAGGTTTTGAAGAGTTAGATGAGCCTCTGCTTGTCTGAGAAGGATATAGCTGCAATGTTTTGCTACCACCTGAGAACAGAGTGGACTAGAGCTGGTATTTCAAGGTATGGCCAGATCCTTCTTTTGTCTGGCACGAGTGTCTTTTCCCTTACAAAAACATATGTTTGCAATCCTTTAAAATGCCACCTTTTTCTTATGTGATAACCAAATTGCAATTTGACTGCAAGTTGGCTGTTCCTTAATGAAGAAAATACTTACTAGCATCAGGAGCTGGAAGAAAGAGTTCTGCATGACCTACTGACTATTGGTGATATGAGAACTCAGGGTCCAGAAGTGTTCTGAAATAGAAGCTCCCTCCCAACTTTTTTTTTTCCTTAATTAGTTCGTTGCAGCAAAGATTACGTGCTAGCTCTAAGAAAAGGAATGTTGAAGGATCAGAATGTTAAAAATTTAATTCCTCATACTTTATCATCTCTGAGGTTTTATAAACAGAAAATAAAGCTTACTACTCACAAACGCCCATTTAGACAGATTGCAAATGTCTAATATCTTTTTTTTTAGAATTGGTCTATACATGATTATAAAGGAAATAAATACATGCTACATTGGGAAATTCCTGTAAATAAATAGTTCTTTTACCATTCTGCAAGTTTGAAGATAAACTCTTAGCATAAACAAAGGCTTGGGGAATTGTTTGGGGAGGAATAGGGTTTTGTGGATTTCAGGGTTTTTTTCCTTGTTTTACACCAAATTCAGCACTTAAAATATTCAAGAAACATACTTCTTCCAAAAGGAATATATAGTGTGATATCATGTGTTATTTCAAAAGTGTACAGTGAAATAGGTAATAGTAGCAATTGATGGACTGGCCAGGCAGGAGGGATTACTGCACAGTCTTGTGTTGAAGTACTCATTTGATACTGATTCAGAATTCTCAAGGAAACAATGGATGTCTTGTTTATCTTTGTTGATACTTTAAGGGCATTTTAATTGCAAAGAGAGTTTACGATTTACCATCTCCTAGTGACATATCTGATTCAGAAGACCATCCCATATATCCTGTTCCTACATATCTCCCTTTTTTCCTACAAATATAATGGCCTTTTCTGTGTCAACTTACTGAATAAAGTGATATTAAGAAAGGAAATTTAAACAGATGTTGTAAGCAAACAGAACAGTATGCAGTCATTGATTAATACATCCAGAGTATTTTCTGCTTTTTCTTACTCTTGTCTTTCTGTCCTGACTATATTTTGATGTACATGAAAACGTTTCTAGATGCAGAACTTCCAATCTGATGGACAGCAGCTATTGCCTAGGAAGTTTTCCTCTGCAAGTGTATTTATGTCTTTGTTCTTACTCTTCATAGATGCCAGAATTTCAGAAGAAGACTGTCCATATTAAGGACCCAGCAAGAGTAGAGGAGATTATTTGTGGCCTCATCAAAGGTGGAGCTGCCAAACTTCAGGTAAAGGTGTAATCAGTTTGGAATAAAAGCAACTGTGGGATTATTACTCTATGCCAAAAAATTTAAGTATATCTATATATATAATAAAATTTAACCTTCAAGAAATCTCCAAAACTTAGACATGTTAACTCTTCTAGTAATCATTGTTGGTTCAACTGTAATTCAGCCAGACACTAGTTAAGTAAATGACATAAGCATAGAAGCTTAGTAATTTCAGGGAATATTCTCACCAAAGGAATGAGAAAAACAGTTTTGTTAGAAAAAACGTTGCTCTTCTGGGGTATGCTGGCTTCCATGACAATGGCTCAATAGAATAGGGAGGCTTCTGTGACACACATGCTACTCAGCTGCAGCTATTGTTGATCATTCAGAATTTCTAGCCATTCTTTATTTTGTTCCTCCATGTTGTAAGACAGTTTTGCTTTTTCTTTCCTTAAATAGATTATTACAGATTTTGATATGACATTAAGTAGATTTTCCTACAATGGAAAAAGATGTCCAACTTGTCATAGTGAGTACGTTTTGGTTTTTTTTAACACAGATTGATTTGTTTGCTTCTTTTAGTTTTTCCTATATTTTAATTTTCTATACAATTTATTTCCTAATGAGATTTTATATTGACTTGTTACCTAATCTGTACATTCTGCTGACAAAGTATTCTAGTGACCGTGTTTTTATGTGTATATATATATATATATATATTAATCAAAATCTGTGTGAATTAAATCCAATAAGTTGCCATTCACAGTTAAAGCATGAAGTTTTGAACTCTCAGATCTTAGTGGCTAAATATAGTACGGTTGACTTTGTTTTTCAAGAGCCCATCATAGTCCTGACACCTGCAAGAACCAGATAGTAAACTCCATAGAATTCTTGGCAATTTTATCCTTGTGCTGTAGTCTTTTGGAACAAACAAGGAGAAGTGGTAACTCTAAAACCTATAGGATCCCTCAGGATGATTTCGGAAACAATTAAATCTCAAGAAGCAGATGCAAAAGCTTGTAACTGACAAGCTTGTAATTCAGAGATGAAGGGAAGGGCATCTTTATACTTATGAAGAAAAATCTGCTTTTTGCTGATTGCTGGTAAGAAAAGTTCTGAGGAAGCATATTGGTATGTCACCAGACATTGTCACCTGTGCCATTTACAGTGTTGTAGAGCAAAGTAAAAGAAATGTACCATCTTGTTTAACTTTGATTTTTTTCACCCCCTTCCCAGACATCATTGATAACTCTAAGATCATCACAGATGAATGTCGGAAAAAGGTAAACAAAAAAACCTAAAAGCATTTGGTTTGTTGTACAGACATCTATCATTATTCCCTGAAAAGAATATTATTTTGATGCTTAGAGCAAACACCAGTGCATTTTATGAAATACATTAAACATCTGATGGGGTTTTTTTTCCTTCAGTTATTGCAGCTGAAAGAAACCTATTATGCCATTGAAATTGATCCAGCTCTCACCATTGAAGAGAAATACCCATATATGGTAGAATGGTAAGAGACACTTCCTATTTTCAGGTTGTATTAAGACTAGACTTGGTAAGTTTTTAAAAGCAAATTAATGGCAGTACTTAGCTTTTTTCTATCACATTAACTGAATTAATCTCTTCAAGTTTTGTACAACTGGTTTTGTTTTGCTCTTAAACTGAATAAGCAAGAATTAACCATACAGGATACTTTTCATAATGAAATTTAATGAAAGGTGAACCTTAGTAAGCAACATTCCACCCATTTTTTGTTTATGTTCTAGGTACCATAAATCTCATGCACTACTCATTGAACAAGGCTTACAGAAGGACAAGTTTGCAGAAATTGTAAGGGAATCTGATGTTATGCTGAAGTAAGTTCCTTTTGATTTGAATAATATCAATGTTTCAGAGCATTTTCTGTAGATTCTTCCTGAGTGTTGAGAGAAGGAGAAAAAAAGAAAAGGAAAATCAAAAAACCCACACATGTTTCTGATAATGTGACACCTTAACCTTGGACCACATTGAGCCCTCTGTGCTCCCACTTAATTGGTGTGTTGTATCTAAATGCAGACAATAATCTCACTGTATAAAGCAGAGATCTGGAACTTTTTTTAGTCCCTTCTCTACAAGCTTAATTTCTATAGACTTTCATTCTCTTTAAATTGCACTGGTGATCCTTTTTTTAAAGAGCAATATGAATTTTAACTTAATTCCTTTCAGAAACAATTGAAGAACATGTTTCATATGTTGTATTAAATATTGTTCTTCCTCTATAGCTGAAGGCAAGTTTAAAAGACAGCAAAATTCTTGTTCAAAATGTGCTGTGGCTTCCGTCTCTTGGAAAGCCCTCTAAAACTCTGTAAATTTTGGAATACTGAAACAGGATGTTAGAACTTAAATTGTGGAAATATTTGTTTATAACAGTGACCGAATCTTCATTTTTTATACAACAGACAAGCACCCATCTCTGCCTATTTGAAAACCTAGGTCCATGTAGAGTGAATCTTCATCCACAAGCTAAAATTTTTTCCAGAACTTTCACAATACTTTTCTTAAAATGTAAAATTTACCAATTATGTCTGTCTGGAGAAAGCATAAAGTGATAATATTACCTTGTTCTTGGGATACTATACATAGGATACTGAATACTAGGAGAGCAACAATAAATGTTTTCAAGATTTAAAAACAAAATTTGTTTTATAATAATGACCCTATAGGAAGTCACATATTTAATCGAGGAAGACTGAAAGGAGATGTGCAGCCTGATAGTAACTAGAGTGAGTTCTGCTAGCTGCTTGCTTGTTCTGGAGTACTTAGGGAGGGGGAAGTGTTTTTAAATCTTTAAAACATGATTAGATGTTTTGGGGTGTAAAATTATACAGATCAAGACTAAACAGGTTGATGCAGCAGTTTCGTGCAAATATGTCTTGTGTTAGGTTGATGGTTCTTGCTGACCTGAAAAGGTGAAGTAAAAGAAATGCAGTAAAGTACTCGGGAAATATTAATTCTTTTCCAAAGATGATGTGATTGTCTCCTAAAAACTCAGCCTTTTGTTGAGATTTGATTTGTATTTGCATTCTGTGTTGCAGAGAAGGATATGAGAACTTCTTTGATAAACTCAGTGAACATAATATTCCTGTGTTCATATTTTCTGCTGGGATTGGCGATATTCTTGAGGAAGTAATCCACCAGGCTGGGGTCTACCATTCTAATGTGAAAGTGGTTTCCAATTTCATGGATTTTGATGAAAATGTACGTATGAGATAACACATTCATATCAAACATATTTTAGTAGCTTTTTATACACACTAGTAGATAGATATGTATAGATATATATAGATATATACATTCCTCCAAGCAGGGAGAATCACTGTCTGCCTGCTCTTAACTGTGCTGTCACAGCTGTGACATAACTCTAAACTAATTGATCTTGTTCATCGTCACAGATTATGTAGTTCAGTCTTGGCTTAACAGTAACATTACCTCTTTCATTCTAGATTCTGTTCTGCCTGAATGGTACCAGAAATAAATTCAGTATTGCTTTTTTCAATAGGGAATATTAAAAGGATTTAAAGGAGAATTGATTCACGTTTACAACAAACATGATGGTGCCTTGAAGAACACAGAGTACTTCAAACAGCTAAAAGACAACAGCAATATCATACTGCTGGGTGATTCTCAAGGAGACTTGAGTATGGCAGATGGAGTAGCAAATGTTGAGCACATTCTTAAGATTGGCTATCTCAATGATAAAGTAAGTAGCCTTACATAACCCTGGAAGCTTAGAATGAAACACTGGGAGTTAGAAACAGGTTCATTATAATATGGTTCAGATATCAAACCAGGTGTTTAGCCTATATTTGGGTTGAAATTTCAAACATTTTTCATGGATTTTTTCTAACCCATAAGCTCAGAGCCACAAATATATATTGCCTTGCTTTTTGTACAGAACTACTTCCAAACAGGTGTTTCCTAGAGAAGTAAAATTCAGAGGCTATAAAAATTAATTCTCTAAAAAACTGTGTGTGTCCTCCTCCTTTCAGTACTGAATTGGTAATTGAGAAAAAATATAATCTCACAGATAACAAATCCAGGCAGTGTCTCCTCTTTTCTTTTTACTTTTTGGGATTTTTAAGTGACACTCAACTGATTATTTGCTAAGTTATAATGAACATTCATTTGCATTGAGGAGAGAGAAAATTTCAGTTTTATATTTCTCCCTGCCCTTCCAGAAGTAGTTAATCTTTCAGTATCTCTATGTATGAGATCCTGGAATAAACATGAGGTTATCCTGGAATGCACTTTAGGTCAGGCCACTCCTACTCTGTCCTCCTATGGAATTCACTTGCAGGAGTGATACATTATTTGCATGGCTTACTCCCAGAATTTGGTGGAAAGATTGGGCAATATTTTAATGACAAGAACTCTTTCAATAATTAATTCTATAACTAAGGGGATCTTTCTGTTCATCTCTTCTGCAATTAGGTAGATGAGCTTTTGGAAAAATACATGGACTCTTATGATATTGTCTTGGTGAAAGATGAATCCCTGGAAGTTGCCAACTCCATTCTACAGAAAATCCTGTAAATTGCAGTCTCAAGTCACTCCATTCCTTCCAGGAGGCAACTGGACAGAAGAGCACACATGTGCTATCTTAGATGTGTTTATTTCTCATTTACGGAACTGTTTGATTTAATTTAAAACTTTTATCTTCATTTTGGTATTATGGAATATATGGTATCAATTGTCAACTACAAACTCCTTTTACTGCTATTACACTGTTCTTTATTGTCTCACACTCCTGTTATAACGAGATCTAAATTGGATTTATAGATGTGATAAACTGCTGCTGATGGGATACTGTGGTTCACTGTCCTTTTTAATCAGGCATTTCAGAGGAGCATTTTAGAAAACGTGGCTATTTTGTAAAATTGAAGGTGTAAATGCTCTGTAAAGAGAGTGTGCATTTGTTGCCTTTTCAAAGACATTTCAGTCTCAGCTGTACTTTGAAGGATCTTACTCATATGCTGCATAATTTCACACAAGTTTTTCATACATATATTTTTCTTCAGTAAAAATGCTTTTATTCACCCAATTCAGGCAAAGTGTTTCTTCTTCATATTTTTGCATCATTGCAAAACATTCTCTATCCTTACTGTTTCTTTATCCTCTGTGGAATGGGAAGAATGTTTTAAGTTAGTGTGTCTGAGGTAAAATTTCTCATCTTTATAACAACAGTTTCACAAGCTGATAGTCCACAGCCTGTCTGCAATGAGCAGGGGCATCCTCAAGTAGGCCAGGCTGCTCAGAGCACCATCCAACCTGACCTTGGATGTTTCCAGGGATGGGGCATGTACCACCTCTCTGGGCAACCAGTTTTACCACCCTCACCACCAAAAAATTCTTCAGGAAGTATTTCCCCTGTACTGAGCACATTACAGCACCTCTCAGTATTGTGTACAGAGTGATGTAGCTTAATACAGCCACAAATTCAGAAGCTTGCTCGGATATGTTGCAGGATAAGTTAATGATGTTGTGACCTGCTCCTGTGAGGTCTCAGCTGTACTAAATCTATTGATTAATAAAAGAGAGCAAATCATGCAACTCCCCTAATGTGCAATATAATCATTGTTCCCCTTTGCTTTCTTTTATACAGAGCAGAAACTGTGCCATCTTCCATTCCCTGAGGAAGTGTCGTGAAAATGTGGGAGAGCTTAGATCTGCATTTTCTTCCACCAGAATTAATACACATCTCAAGAAACAGCCTCTTTCCTTACAGCCTGTGATCTGTTATTAAAATTCTGACTTGGTATCACCAGACACATCTTTTTCCGAATCAGCAGCTTTACATCTTTTACTACCCCTGCTAGAACTTTTCCAAGAGTTTATAGTTTCCATAGTTTCCATACCCTACCTCTGCATCCTCTGCAGTAAAATGAAATTAAATCATCCCTGTATTTTGAATGCAGGGCAGAGGCTTAGTGCACAATCTGAGGTAGTGTGAGCCTCCTTTCACAAATCACATGGCACATGCTGTGCCATCAGGGAACTGTTGAGCACAGGGACCTTTTAAAAATTCCAGCCTGCATCTGAACAGGTAGAGTGTTTGAGGGATGATGTCCTCCTTGTACAAAACCTATGGTCATGCAATTCCCTAGGCCTGACACAGGGGCAGCCAGGAGGCCAGAGGTGGGAACCTTGAGAGGAAAACCAATAGGACAGCCAAGGTGAGGACCTTGAGGATAGTGCCTTCCATTCCAGAGGCACGACTCAGGCGGCAGCAGCAAACTGGAAGTGCTGAAAGCACCCTGGCAGTGCCAGGGACAGGAGGAGATGGGAGCAGCAGCTCCTAAGAGCCTTTCAGCCTAAACCAAAAGATGGGGAGAGCTTGAAGGCAGCAGTGACAGCAGCTGAGTCAGTGCTCACAGGGACTAGCTGTGAGGTTTGGCCCAGTCCCTGTGGCCTCTCCCCCTGTCTCCTCCATTTTCCTGAAGAGAGAGAGAGAGCAAGAGAGAGCGCAGCCTCCCTGCAGCCTCCCTTGTGCCTGCACTGCAGCGTGAGCACCGTGGGCAGGACAAGCAGGGCTATGCTACCTGTGACCCCTCACAGGCATCAGCATAAGCTGATATAAACTGCCCACCGGGTGACTTGGTCTGCACAGCAAGGATCTGGGCAATGCTGCAGCATTTCCAGGGGAGCTCAGCAGACACAATTTCTTTAACAGTTTACTTTTAGGCACCTGCAGAACTTAGGTTAGCTGGGCTGATGTTACAGTTTTGAGAGGTGAGGAGTAGGGTTAGTGAATCTTGGGTTTAGAGCTTTTTTAAACATGCAATCATGCTAGCTCTTTTGTCATAGCTGTCAAATAAAAGTCCAAAAGGCAAAGGCCTTCTGAAAAACATCAAGGTGTTTGGATGCACTGCTTACTCAAACAGCCTCTAGTTGCAATAGTCTAATCACCAGGCATTACTCCAAAAGTTTACACTGGGACAAAGTTTTCCATTTACAGGCAGTTTATCTTTGGAATACAGATAACAGCTAAAATTTAGAGAATGTGAAGTGTTGCTGATAGTCACAGCTTCACAGGATGAGATGTGTCAGCAACACACTGGCATTCTGGCTACAAGTGTAATGGATTTCCCTGACAATCCCAGCAAAGGAGAAGGAGAAAAGGAGGGGGGCAGTTCTGGTCTCTCTGTGCGGTGTTTCTGAGAAGGGAAAGAGTGTCCCATGTTTTCATCAAACTTGCCCCAGGATACATATAAACTCATTGATCTTCCCTCCAGAAATTTTTCTCAGCCTCACTCAGCAGGTGAGCAAGCCACCACTCTTCAGCATGATCAAGATCTTGTTCGACCCACAATAAATAAAAAAAAAAACAAATAAGCAAACAAAACCACATAGAAGAACACATGCAGAGCAATATAGAAAAGGACTAAGAAGCATCTTGAAAAGCAGTTATCAAAACAGATCTCCAACTACATCTTAATCTGAATTACTGAAATTAGTATTCAGCCTCCCTAGAACCCGCCTATATCAGAAGGAAACAAGATGGTTTTCCAACTACATGGACATCTAAAACTGGTAGAGGATTTCAGATGAAACCACTATTTTCAATCATTGTGTAAGAAAGATTTTCCAATCTCACCTTGAAGCTGCTGGACAATGAATATTCAGTCACCCAATGTTCAGTGCAAAACAACAATCACTTAAAGAAAAGGATTCTTGCCCTTCCATGTTGATGCAGGTAAGCTAAGATCTCCAGCACACTTTTCTCCTGTCATTAAATCCTGTTCGTCTCAGAACCTGTGTTAAGGATCTGCTAGAGCAGTAAACCTTTGCTAGAACCTGAAAGCAATTGAGTCACATTGCAGTTACTTGATAAAACCCATTTGCTGTACTAGGGGTATTTCTGTGCCAAATAATTTACTTCTTGAAATGTCATTCATACAACTTTATAGAAAAAAGTTACTAATGCAATCAAGCAGAACCTGGAGGTTAGATTTTAAAAACCTGCATTGTGCTGTAGAGATTTATCATTTTCTGTTCATCATCTCACATCCCACTGCCAGCCATAACTCTTGCTTATGTAACACTTAAGGGAAAATACAAGATGCATTTTTAAATATTCTCCTCCACTTTATCAGAATCCCATTGTTTTATCACTATACTGCTGGCTAGAAATTAGAATTTGTATTATCAGTTGCCTCTCCAAAATCATGAACAAAATTAGCTGCAAACAAATTAACTCTACAGCTACAAGTTAAGCCATCCTTCTTCAGCCAGTCTAACTCTTTCAATTGCTATCAAGATTCTCCTTTCAGTTTTAAGAAAGAAATACTGTGAGTAATATATCTTTCTAAATAAAATTTCTAACCAGAAACATTTTGCAACCCTAAAAATGTACTTAATTTATGATTTAATTTTGTAAGGAAGAGATGGATTTCCTAGAACATTTTCCCATAGCCAAAAAGAGTATATCTAAAATTAAAAGAAAGGAATAAACAAAATTAAGTAAATTTGTTACTCTTTTTTCTTCCTCTACTCACAATATCTCTTCTGTCTGTAGTACATGTCCAAGGTCAAGTATTTGGGACCTTTATTTAGCTGAAAATGAATCCTCCTCTTAGCGGGTGTTGCAGCCAGCTCAAATGTCCTCTCACTGTCAAACACTGATAGTGCTGAACTGAGTTAAAAACTTGCACCCTGTACTAGCTAAATATGTCAATTTTAAGTTTAAAGGAACATCCAATTATTTTTTTTCACAAAGGAAAACATAATATTCAAGTTCAACAACTGCAAATTCTAATTTAAGTATAATGTCTGTCATACTTGGGCCAGATGGAGTTATAAAGTATTGCTATCAAATTAGGACACAAAAATCACACAGAAAAAAATATTCATAAATACCTGGCTTTTTCTGGATATGCCCCCATGTTCCTTTTCTTTTCCACTGAACCCCTGACAATTCAGTTAGCAATTGCCAACCTTGGCTGCCAGCAACTTCCTTTGCTAACAGCAGTCAGCTGCCAGCTCTGAGAATAGCACCTGCCTGTTTCATTAGAGGAGTAGAAACAGCCTGAGTTCTGGAGAGCCCCTCGTTAGCTAAGCCCAGTTACATCTAGTTCTTAATGACCCTTGAGAGTTATCATCTATTTTTCTAAATACTAGGAGATTGTAGATACTAATAGATAAATTCTACAGAGACAAATCCTAAATACTAACAATAAAATGTTAATAAATAAATTCCAAATAGCTAGATTAATTCTAAATAGCTACTTCTTAAAAATAAATATTTTACACTTTGATATAGAAAATTTCTCCCTTACATCCATATTCCTCAGAGGCCACCATCTCAAATAGGATGGTGACTTGAAAGGATTGATTTATCACTGGAGCTGGGTTGCAGTGGCTGTGCTGAGCTCTCCCAGTCCATACCAGCAAAATATCACTTCCCAACCAGCTCCCCCTGCCCCCAGGCTCTGGTTTGGTGAAGGGGCAAGGCAGACTGCCCTCACTTTTAGGGGCTGCCACACACCCTGAGAAGCAATAGGATCCAACCCAAGTACAACCCTTTGCTGAGGAAGGTGGCCCCAAGCCTTCCTTCAAGAGAGAAGCCAATAGCTGCCAAAAGAAAGGAAAAGGACTGGGTCTATGGTAGTGATCAGAAATTCTGGATTTTAAGCAGCTAAGCCTAATACACTTAGGCATACCTGGCCTCTGTTGACTTTGTCTGGGCAACACCCTGTATAAATACCATGGCAAGTTTTTCCATATATTCTCTCATTTTCCCCAAAGCTGCATTCTTATTTCCAAAATTACAAGCTGCAGGCTTGGCAGGATGAGGAGACAGGGCAACAAAAACTTCCTCTTGAAGGAAAAACATCTTTAGATGGATCACAAGCCATGTTTGCCAAGTCCAAGGAGCAGGAGAAGTTCAGATGTATTTACCCTATCCAGAGGCACTGAGTAAAGTCACCCCTGCTATCCCATCACGGACAAGCACTTCCAAAAAAATCCAGCACAGCAATTTTTGGGATCACCAATTGATGGCAGTTCAGTGCTGCTCTTTCTCCTGCATCTGTCCTGGAGGACAACTCTTATCCTGGTTTACCAGGAACTCTTCAGCCCAGTTCCTGGGATCCATCTGAAATGTTCCTCCTTGCAGAAACATTGGGTTCATTCACTAAGGTTCTCTCAGACAAAACAACCCAGGATAACACAGAATGGTTTGGGCTGGAATAGACCTTAAAGATCATTGAGTTCCATCCCCCCCAAAAGGATGAGGGATGCCCACATGACATCCTTTAAGACTTGTTTTTTGGGGTGTACGTGTCAGAGTAAGGAGCTTTTTCCACATTGAATCCTGCTTCTGGCAGTACTCCAATCACAACTTGCTTCCCACTCCTTCTCTCAGCTTTGTCAGCACAGAAGGGATTGCATCTGAGCCACAGCAAAAAGTGAGCAACCAAGTAAAAGCAAAAGGGAAAAACAGTCAGCTGAGAGAGCTGCTTTCACAAGATGGTAAGGAGCCATCCTGGACCCAAACTTTGGAATGGAAGTGCCTGTCCCTGATAGCCACAACTCGTACATCTGGTATAAAATCATGCATTATCATAATTTAAAATATTTTTCCTGAACATTAATAGCAATATTGAACATATTCAGGATAAGCCTGCTGTGTACAAGAGAAGAGAGCTGCAGGAAGGGTGTTTGCTTAAACTTACGGTCCCAACCCACCAAAAATCCAGAAAAAAAAAAAAAAAGAAACTCTAGAAGTAGTAGTTGATCAACATTTTATTTAACAAAAAGATCAGTTATCCAACATTGAATTGTATCAAACTCAAAAAAAAAAAATTTCACTGCACTTTTTGTAAGAACTGCATTAAAAACCAATACAAAATGTTTTCATCCAACTGAAATACCAATTTTTAGAAAGAGTATCTCAGGGAGCTTACACCCCACATGTACAGATCAAGGAAAGCAAGAAACTAGACACAAAGCTTATAATGGAAACGCAACTCCCTTCCCACTCCTCTTTGACAGTGTCTCACTCTATGTGTTTGTGCTCTTTGCATGCTGTGTACTGAGGGGGATCCCACGGCCTTCAAGAAATTGGGTCTGTTCCGTGTGTTTCGTACTGAGCGGCTCCGCTGCGTTTGTCCATCTAACGGGTGCCTGTGTCAAGGCTCAGAATCTGAGCAGCACTCCCAGGGCAGACTTTGTGTTGGGCCAGAATGTTAGCACACACAAACAGATGGGCCTGTTTCTTGACTCTATCCCTGTCTGTTTGCCACTGCAGACTGCTCTGTGGCTTAAACTCTGAGCGCTTACCCCTTAACCTATCAATTCCCAAAATAGGAGACAGAAGCCCAACACAAAATCAACTGGGTCCAATATTTATGACAGCATTTGGACTCTGTATGTTTCTGTTAATATTTAATGTCTAACAAAACTATAAATAAGGTTGCAACTAGAAAGGTTTTGGAATGACTGATGGGAATATTGGCCAGCAAGAGTCAAGGTCACTAATTCAGCATAGTACAGATGGTAGAAATCTTTTATTCCGTGAGGTAAAAGCCCAACACATACACAGTATCAGTTCTAGGTCTGTTTAATTTAAGTCACAGCTTATGTAAATTTTACAATGGCACAGCCATGTTCTGCAATTTGCAAATCAGATTTTCTGCTGGCAAAAATTCATGTGAGTTTGTTCAGTTACTGGAAAACGTGCTCATGCCTTCTGAAAGCAACTGGGATCAAGAGCAGACAAGTTTTACATGTAATTGTCACGGGGAATAATTTGGTTCATTTTCCTACACAAATATTTCTGATACAGAAGGTTTTTTAAAACTCTTTTAAAAGCACTGGTAGGTTTTCTCTCTTCCATCCACCCAAATGACCGTTTATTGTTCAATGAGAACTTCAGATCTTTAGCATAAAAGCAGACCCCACATACACATGTGGTTCATGGCACCACATATAGCAGGACACTCCTTACCTGTCTACACATCCCACCTTGAGGAACTTAACACTTTTTTCAGATATATCTAACAATTCCAACTGAAAATCTCTTCCTATTTTAACAGCCTGCCCACACCCAGGCCGAGGCAGACACAGGCTATCCGAGGACTATCCTTCCAGAACCATGCTTGCCAAAACTCCTTCTGGTACACGTTTGAACAGCAGGTCAGCTCAGGATTCTTGGGATTTTTCTTATCTTTACAGTTCATCATGCTCCTCTTTGGCCTCCTGATCTTTCAATTTGAATTCTTCAGAGGTAACTTTACCATTTCCATCCCGGTCTTGATTGGTGAACATATTTTTAACAATCTTTTCAAAATCAAAGCCAGGAGCTAATTTTCCTTTGCCGGTATCAACTTGAGTTTGGATGTACTCTGAAAACTAAGAGGAGGGAAAGGAGAAGAAAACAGCTCACAGTGAAAAGGACATTTCAAAATTAAGAGTACCCAGCATTTTACTACTTATTACTTAGGACACTGTTATTACCCTATAAAGTTTACCACCCTAACTGGACTATTAGAACAGATACACGAGGTTAAATCACTCTTTACAGCGCTCAGCAGGGATTTTCTCACTCATTCCAGTGAGTTTTGTACCCATAACAAGAAAACTTCTTTTTCATAATTTAGGAGAAAGATGGGTTGGACAGCTGGACATAGGAACAGCTCTATATGGATGGAGAGCAGTAATTTTGCATGGTGATACATGCAGCACCCACCTGCATCTCAGAGGGAGCAACACCAGAATGATTACTGATGTGGACAGCAACAGCCTCACCTTACCTCTTTCTCTAAACCAGTAAAAGCTTTTTTCTTCTCTGCAAGGACAGATGTGGAGGTAAACATAAGAGAGGAGATTAGGATGGAGATGGAAGGAAAACAAAGAGATGGAAGAGAGTGCTAGGAAAAGGGAAAACAAGAATTCGATTTTACCATATTAGTTTTTTAAATCCTCAAAGGCATTTCATGCTGTTCCACAGGGCCACACCCTGCCCTGAGAGAACTGCAGGCAGCACCACTCCAGGGAGAAAAGAAGGCACAAAAAAGAAGGGACAAAACAGAAGGGCGAAGAAAGGTGACAAAGAAGACTGGAAGAGAATAAAAAATTAGAATTTCAGTTAAAAGAAAAGGCAGAGGAAAATCTAGCAGAGATTTATGTTATTAGAGGTGGTGTGGCAAAAGAAAGTGGCTTTCAACTGGAGCACCCAATGACATTCTCACAATGGAAATTTTAAAAGCAATCAAGGGGAAGAACTTGACTCCACAGCACATAATTCACATGTGAAGGAGTGACCACTGGCATTGCCAGACTCCAGAAGAGATTAGACAGTTCCTGGATGCACTGCTGCAGGCTCAGCTTTGGCTCAAGAATTCACCACAAACTGCCAATTAACACTGAGACAGACAGACACCAAGAAGGCTGATACAGCAAAGGAATGTTGGATACCAACTCTGCCTCTTACACTTATGTCCTAAGGATTTGTTGCTGACCAAGGAAACCACCCTGCCTTCCTGATCCCTTGATGACCATTCCAGAAGAAGAAGAGAAGAAAATGAGGAAGACTCCATCCTTCAACATTGGCTATGATGATGGTAGAAGAAAACCACTGCAGGTGTTTTCATCATCTCCGCTTACCTCCTCCAAAAGAACCTCCCCATCATGATTCTGGTCTATTTCTTCAAAAAGGTTGGGAGAGACTTCCCCATTCCATACAAACATGTATCCTTCAGGCAAGCCGGACACCAATTCCAGCAGTTCAATGTCGAAAACTAATACAGCACTACCAGGCACTTCTCCTTCTGTCACAACAAATGACAAAGAGAGGCATTTATCTTCACTTACACTGAAGGGGATATTTTATTTTAATCCACAATTAAATTTATCTTCCTGCTCCAAAAGGCACTAGCCCATCAAATCTTCCTGACCATTTCACCAAGGGTGATCATAAAAAGAACATCTCATAATAAACTTGAGAGACTGGAACAGATTGCCCACAGAAGCTGTGGATACCCCACTCCTAGGAAGGTTCAAGGCCAGGTTGGGATGGGGCCGTGAGCAACCTGTTCTAGTGAAAGGTTTCTCTGCCCATGGCAGGAGGGCTGGAACTAGCTGATCTTTTAGGTCCCTTCCAACTCAAACCATTCTCTAATTTCATGATTCTAACTGCATCCATTTTTTCACTTTTAAAAACTAAACTTGTGGGAATAATATATTTTCCTTTATCTTGCCAATACCAGCGTACTTATATCAGCGTACTTCTGTGAGACTCAACAGTGTTGCAACAGCTCGGGATGTTGTCTCAGGGAAACCATAGAAAGAGCTTACTTTAGTCTTGAAAAAGAAAAACCAAGCTTGCAAGAGACTGAAAACAAGAAGTTTCTTCAGATAGCTGGGTATATACCAACACACTAACAAATCATGCAATGTTTCAGAACGTGTATCAAATGTAACCCGAACAATGGCAAATACTTATAACAGGTATCTTACACAGTAGACTTTTCACATTATGAGGAAGTTTTCAATTTATTATGTGCAGCTATGCAATTACATATCATGTATAATAGATAAAATCTATCTAATCTGTATAAAACATTACATATATAAAATACTCCTAATTTTTCACAGAAGAAAAGTACAAGTGAAAATGCGTTCTTATCTCTTAACACGAATTAATTCTCCATTAAGCTCTGCACATGATGCCTGACAGTCTTTATAAACTACAAAGAACATAGCAACGCATGCAACTGTTTCCATACACATCAGAATTTGGTGATCTTGTTATCTTGTGATAGACTCCTTTTCCTCAAATCTTTTAACCAGGAAGATCAGAAACAACGTACCTGGACATGAAAGTTCTTGTCACTTCTATATCATTCTTTTTATTACTGCTGTCCTTGTCGCTAAAAATTGATAAGCCTTAATGCCCTAAAGCTCCTTAAAATGTATTTGTGTTGGAGTTTTAACAGCACCAATATACTGTTTCCTATCTTACGCTCAGTTTATGTATCTTCTGAATTTCCTAACATGTTAGTGCTGACCAGTCCCCTGCAGCTCTGTTTCCTGAATAACCTGTCGCATGTCCAAACACAAGCACCCAACTCCCTATCATGGAAAACAGTGTTTGCATCCCTCTGCAACACCAGATTGCCTGGAGCTTTCTGTTCTGACAAAGCAACATTACTGTGGGGGCACGTGTTCCCTTTTGTGCTGTGATGCTCTTTCTACTGGCCACAGCAGCAGCATGACTTGAAATGCAACACAGACAGGATGTTCACTCCACTGGTGACAGGGACAAGGGGGGGTGTCTGAAATAATGACACGAAAAGCCTCTTAAAAAATCCCATTCAAGCAGCTAACAAAACGTGCTGGCCAGTGTTTCAGTCACTCTAGAGATGCTGAGTGGATGTGCACTCACCAACTCCATCTTCCCCATAACCAAGGTGAGGTGGGATAACGACTGTCCGTCGTTCCCCAACACACATGTCCTGCAGGCCCATGTCCATCCCCAACACCACCTGACCAGATCCCAGAACTATGTTGTAGGTCTTGCCAAGGCTGTGTCTGGAAAGGAAGTGGAAAATGGAAAAAGAAAAAAAAAATCAACATAAAATAGAAAATTTCTGTTGTTCAAAATTATCACAGAAGTAGCAGTTTCTAGTAGTGTCCTGTCATTGCCAAAAATTAACTTAATACCCAATGCTTTGTTCTACCAAAGAGTTACCTGAAGTTGTTCTGAAGTTACAGCCAGCACCAAGGAGACTACTGTCTGCTGCTGACATGTCCTCTGGCACTAAAATTATAGGCTGCTTGAATGAAATCCAATTAAAATCATCAATTGTGCCAATTACAACCCCAAGGTATTTTTATATTGAAATAAGGGCCTTTGCCTTTCACATATTTTTAACTGTTGTAATTAGACTTTTCAGCAGATGTAAAAATTTCAGATGTACATTCATCCCAGCACCACCAACTCCATATAGGGATCTGAGTCATTCTCATGGATCAGCCATCTCCTTAATGAAATCAGTCACTATAATGCAGTAGTTATAAACACCAATAGCCACTGCTACTACTGCTATTTAACCATATTAAATTTTGAATTATACCTTGTTGCCTATGACTCATTTCTAAAATTAGAAAATATCACGAGTTAAAAGCCCAAAAGTCAAACATATATTGTGATTCTAAAGCAGAGTGTGCAGCATTAAGGCTCTTTATTCTACTGGTTGCCTTTCCTTGGTTATTTGGCTTAGCTGTGCCTCTGCAGGACATGCTTGTACAACAGAGTATTATTTGGAAAGAAAACAATTCAGTGGCTAAAAGGTCAGCCTTAAAATTAGGAGCAGATGATTCATGATCTTTGATTCTCTAAAAACTGCTTTGAGTAAGATGGTCTCGACATCCCTTGGTTCTTGCTACAAAATGGAAATTGAGCATTTCTGACATATAAACAGTGTTCTGAATCCAAACACGTTACTTGTATACATCCTTGCCTACAGCACTGCACCACGTGCTCCAAATTAAGGCAGCTCTTCAGCTCTGCAAGCTATTGTGTACACTGTGAAGCCTATGAGCTGCTTCCTGTGTTAATTATAACCTGGGTAAAAATAGCTTTTCCCAACTTCCCTTCCAAAAAATAAAATATTGTTTGGATGACTCGTACAATTCGAAAGACTAAGGCAAAAAAAAAGGAAGCTAACAGAAATACTCTTGTGTGCCAGGCTCCTTTCAGTGCTACACTGGAGGAATCTTTTGCTTCCCTCATAAGCCTACGGCCAAGAGAGGAGGAGGAGACATATTGTCCTCACAGTCACAAGCCCTCTGATAGTTTCTCCATGCTGACACTTAAAGCCACACTGCAATGCAGGAGCACCAATGTGTGCTACAGACATGACAGGTGATCATTTACTATAAACCATACTCAAGGTATCTTTAACAAGACCACAAGTAGCCCTACCAGACCTCTCTCAGGAGCACTGAATCAGTGCTCAAATCCTCCCCAAGAAACTGAATAAACCTGGACAATTCATTCATGATGAGACTGGTGTTGTCCTGGCATGACTGGCCCAGACACTTGAACTGGCCTATTCAAAAAGAATGCCATGCAACAAGTTTCATCACTCCACACATACTGTTTACATTCTTTTCCTTCTCCAAGACACTCCTACATTTTTTTTGTTCTTGGTTCTCTCATTATGCTAAGACAGATTGTCTTTAAAATTCTCCTCCTCCTATGTACCTATGGCAGGCAGCCATAAAGTGAAAGATACATTCTGCATGAATACTCAGTTTAAAAAAAAAATTAAATTCTTTATTCCCTGCTAGCTTGCTTTGCAGGGAATTCATTCTGCCTTCACTGCTGCTGGGACTACTTTCCTTACCAGGTCATTCAAATACCTACGTGGAGTCTAGCAAGGTTCCATCCAGGAGCGAAGCATTGTAGTGGTATTTCAGGTAATCTCCCTTCTTGCTCAGTACGGTGCAGTTGGAAGGTTTGTAGTGAACAGTAATGCTGACTGAATCCGAGGGGTTGTGGAAGTCCACCACGTGGATGTCAAAGACCAGCACTGCAGATCCTGGAATCTTCCCTAAACAGGAAGCAAATTAGGCCAATAGAGAAAGAAAGGGCAGATGATGTCCAGGTACTGCACCCTGTAGGAATATGTATTCCTGCTGTGTCTGCTGCTGACTCATTTTGCTCTTCTCATTCAGAATTGCAGGATGCAACAGATGCAAGCTGCATCCATTGTAGGAAAGACAATGGGTGGGAAAGCACTAAGCAGTCAGTTCAATGCTGAAGGAAAAACTTCTGTTATCCTGAATTTTAAAATTATGCAGAAATGAAGCAATAACCATGTATTTCCTGTGACCATCCTAAATAACTCATTCATGTTTCTTGTACCAATTCAATATTGATCATTGCAATTCTAGAGAACTTCTCATGCTTTAAGGAACATCATTATATGTGAAAGGTTACAGTTCCTTAAAATATCCTAAAAGCAAGCAACTTCTTCCTCCTCTTCCCAGGATTATGTGCATTACCAGGATTAACAAGACATATCCAGGCCTAGGATTGGGGTTTGTTGGTAAAGGAGTCTAATTCCAAATCAACAGCACCAAACTTGCGTTCCCAGAAGAAAGGCTTTTTATCTTAATCACTTATCCAAGTAACATCAGCCACAACACTGTGATCAGCTAGAAGGGTTATCACACTCAGCCTCTCACAGCAATCTGTTTAGATAGCAATGAGTTTTCCCAAAGAAATGTTAATTGTATGTTATATAAACAGGGTTACTTCACTCTTACATGCATCTAAGCCACCATTTACAGAGGTGGCTTAGAAGTCCACAAAACCTGTGACTGTGGAAGGAATGGGGAAGAAAATTTTGCATGATAAACTCCTTCAGGACAGAGAGTTTAAGACACACAGGAAGAGAGATCTCACACTGCAGACCTCCTGGAATTCAAGAACCAGTCTGCCTGAAACACCAATTACCCAAATGATTCAGTTACATGTGAGATTGTTCTGTATTTTATTATCCTACCTATTTAGCTAATCAAAATAATCCTGCAGATTCTGGATGTGGTCTTGTGAGTTTGATGTCCACAAAATAATTAACTAATTCACAAACCTTTCAAATGCCAGAAAAATGAAAATACACACAGATTAACTGAACAATAAAGGTTTAACTACAGAAGACTTGAATGCAAAGTCAAGCTCACCTCTCCCTTCTTCTCCATATCCAAGATGAGGAGGGATTATTATTCTTCTTTTTTCACCAGTGCATACTCCTAGCAAACCTTCATCCATTCCAGCAATCACATAACCTTTCCCAACATAGGTGTCATATGTACGGTTTCGTGAATAACTACGGAAAATATTTGCATTTTAGCAGTGTCAGGCATACTCAAGAAAACATGGGCTCTTGCAACAGCTCTGCAACACAATTCCTAAACCAGTTAAGGCCAAACACACAGTCATTAACCAGCACCAGAGAGGCACAAAGGAACTATGTCCCATGAATCCAGGCCACCAGATTTCATCATCATCAGCAGTGAGACTCCAGCTAGTGAACAGCCAGCAAATTTGCAAATTCATTTCTACCATGTCTTGAAAGAAAAATCACACTTATTTATGTATTTTAAATGAAACAGAAAATGGGTCTTGACAAGTAACTGAAAAAAAAAAGTTTTACTCCTTTGAAATTTCCTCTAGCCTGACATCACTATAATAAGCACTCATCAACTAGCTATAGTTAATAAGTGCTTCATTTTCATGAGACACCCAGCAGACTACCTTGCTTTGCAACCACAGCTATGTAGTTCAACTACCAGAAGGAGCAGGTGGGATAAATAAGTACTCCTGGGATGCTCAACACTAAAATGAGTCATGACAACAAAACAGTATCAACACCATCCCTCCCTTCTAAACCAAGCCAACCACTGACACACAGATTGAAGGACCTGCTTCAACACCTTATGGTAGAATAAAACAGGGCTACAATAACAGATGATGTTTCTTACATGTCTTATGCCTTTCTTCAAGGCATGTTACACAAAGGCACAGCCCAAGAAAGAAAAGGCAGAAATGTTTTAATTCATCTTTACAAAGTACCTCTGGGAAAGAGCTAAAACAGTACAAAACCAGACCCTGATGTAATTCAGAGGTTTATTCAACTGCTCTAAGTCCAGACAGCCTTGGCTGAGATGCTGAGGACAGTCCTGCAGCTGAATATTTCAGAGTAAAAAGGTAAAGGAAAATATTACTAGAGCTCTCAACCCCAGCCATCCACAGAGCATTTGGCATGCTCCCTGTACTAGTGAGAAACTTTGTCCTGGATAGCTCCAGGGTTTTCAATCTCTATTGTCAGCTGCTCTATTTCTTCATTTATGAATTCTGCAGGTCAGGATACCATGTTCTAATGAATAAGCCCTCTGACAACCCTCAGCACTTCAGAATGATGTAGAGGCTGCTGTCTACAAAGCATATATTACTGTTCCTTGATAACAACCCTCATATAAATACAGCTATTTTCAAAATTTGATTAATTACTACAGAAAATACTCATATCTCAAAAAAGAGAAATAAGTATACTGTTAATACGCTTTAAGTTCTTAACTTACAAGCTTTCACAAATTGTAAATCAAGGTCTACAGAGATGGCTACTGCAGTAGTACTAAACATTCTTCTTTGAGCTTATTTCATAAAATATTTTACATTGGCTCATTTTCACCTCATTTTAGCTACTTTTGCCAGCTGTGCCAAAAGCTGGAGCGGGATAGTAAAGCACTGTTCCACTAAACGCAACCAAAGTCAAAGAAAGCTACAAGGGTATTATTCATACAAGGCTTATGTTCCCATAGAGCTTTGAATTTACTGTCACTATAATCCCTCTTCCTTTATCACAGGAAACCCCTCTTATTTAATTTTGCAGTTCCATAATTCAGTCTTGAAAGACATCAGCTTTCAAAATGCAAACAGCTTCCAAGCATAAATATGATTAACCTCACACTAGCACACTGACTCACAATTCTCAGGACATAAAATGGAATCATATTTATTTTCTCTCTCTTCAGTTTTGGCAGATAAACCTTACAGGGTAAAGAGACTTCAGGCTTGTGTTCCCAAAGCACTTGGTTTCACTGGCTGGGTCACTACCCCTAGATGGCGTCTGTGACAATGCCACGGTACAAAACAGCTCTTTTCCTTCCCATACGGAAAAGTTTCCTATGAGTCTTTTAAAAAGACTCCAAGTCCACTCAAAATTTTCAAACAGAAAGCAAAAACAAAGAACTGTGTTCGAGCATATTATGGACATGAGAGAGGAGTCAAACTGGAAATGCAGTCTGTAGAGCTGAATGGTTTGGTTACCTGGAATCAAATAATGTGCCATCCAGAAGTGTGCCATTGTAATGGTATCGGAGAAAGTCTCCTGTCTGGCTTCTCCGGTCACAAGATTCGGGCACGAGCTGGTTCTCAATAGCAATACCATCATTGGGGTTATGCAGATCCAGCAAAACCACATCAAAGACAAGGGAAGCTTGGCCAGGGATCTCCTTACCTACAAAGGTGTTAGAGGAGAAAACTGGTAAGAAACAGTTGGTGTTCTAGCAGAAGCTTAAACATGTTTGAGTTGGAAGGGACTCACTGGGATCATCAGTCCAAGCCCTGGCCCTGCACAGGACACCCCAAAGGTGTCACCACGTGCCTGAGAGCATTGTCCAAATAAATTCTGTCAGGCTGTGGCCACTTTCGTGAGGAGCCTGTTCAGCGCCCAGCCACCCTCTGAGTGAGGAACCTCTTCCTAATAGCCAACCTAAACCTCCTCTGACACAACTTTAGAGGTCATGTCACTTGTCACCAGAGAAGAGATCAGTGCCTGCCCCTCCTCCTCCCCTCCTGGGGAAGCTGCAGACTGCAGTGAGGTCTCCCCTCAGGCTCTTCCAGGCTGAACAGACCAAGTGACCTCAGCTGCTTCTCACATGGCTTCCCCTCAAGGACCTTCATCTTCATTGCCCTCCTGTGGACACCTTCTAATAGCTTAACATCTTCCGTGTATTTTAGCACCCAAACCTGCCCACAGCACTCAAGGTGAGTGCAGAGCAGAGCAGGACAATCCCCACCCTTGCCCAGCTGGCCATGCTGTGCCTGATGCACTCCAATTTGGCTTTCCTGGCTGCCAGGGCACTGCTGGCTCATGCTGAAGTTGCCATCCACCAGGAGCCACAGGTCCCTTCTCATGGTGCTGCTCTCCAGCCTCTCATTCCCCAACCTGTGCACACAACCAGGGTTGCCCCATCCCAGGTGCAGAATCCAGTTTGTTTCATTTCATATGGCTGATGATTGCCCAGTCCTCTAATTTATCTATGTCTCTCTGCAAATTTGCTTCTAGTCAGTCATTTTTTGGTTCAGGGGATTTTTCACTGAATTCTCCAACTCAATCATTTCCTTCTATTCCCACAGTGAAGCCACTGACTTGCTGAAAACAAAGGCCTCTTCAGCCTCACAGTTAATGGTAATGAAGCCACAGAAGGGGTATGAAATCTTGTACACCACAGACACATCCTTAAACATCAGAGCAGAGAAAGAATATAAGGAAAAGTCATAAACTACACCTAACTGCCCCATTATTTAATATGGGGATGTCTGTGTATGATGTGCAGGCTGCAGTCTCATAAGGCAATCCATTTTGTAGTTATCACTAAAGCATTTCTAAAAAACACAACAAAACCCATCTGGAATTAAAACCACATTTAACACATTTTTTCTTAAAAGTTTTCTGCTTTCTCTGGTAGTCTGAAAGAATTATGTGGTCACCTGTCTTCAAGTTTTTGGTGCCACTGGACATCAATCACAGATTATACTCCCTGACTGAAATAAAATTTCAGTATATAAATACTGCCATTGTATCAATAATATGTCTGTTAAGCAATGTCTCTCTGAACAGGGTAATAATGCTGCCCATGAATTTAAAATACAGAAAGTTTGTTTTAAAATATGTTTGAGACTGAAGAAAAAAAAAAAAGGGAAGAACTAAAGAAATAACTTTTACCATCTCCATCTTCTCCATATGCCAGGAAAGGTGGTATTGTGATGATGCGCTTCTCTCCTACGCACATTCCCAGGAGACCCTGGTCCATACCAGGAATCAGCCACCCAATTCCCACGTAGGTATCATAAGTTCGCATCCGATTGTGGCTAAACATGAGAAAGAAAAAAAAAAAAATCACAACCAAATGTCAGACTGGCACAGGAAAGAACCATATTACCCCTTAAATCCACATACTGTGAACAGTGTAACTCACACCGTGCTAGTCCAAAAGTGTCGGTCCTTCATTTACCAAGGGCTGGCTGGGAAGTTTTCCAGAGTGTTTAGCTATGTCAGGAACCTCACAGAGGCCTTGAAAAGTGGCTCTCAGGCAGCTGCTACTAAAGCATCATTTTCCACTGGGCTCTAATGAAGCACACATGCTGTACACTTAAAATCTCAGTGAGAAAGTGTTAGTGGCTCACTTTCATTACAAACCCTGCTAAGTTTACAAAAGTTGTATCTAATCTGAACAGCTATACCAGTTATAAGACACTTTTAACTGACTGCAATAAACAGTAATATAAATACAGGGAGCAAAATTTAAAATTAAAAAAAGCCTCTGGATTGGTAACGCCCATGAAAAAATAATGCACAGTTTTATTGGTTTGAGTCAGTACTGCTATCCTATAATCCCTGAATAAATTACTAACACACATCCGATGCCAGATTTCATTTCCTGTGTTCCTGGACAATCAGCATTAATTGTTACACAGGTAAAAGGGGAGCAAATGATGGTGAGATACCTACTAAACTACACAAAGACACACAACCCATACCTTGAATCAAACAGGGTCCCATCTAAGAATGTTCCATTGTAATGGTACCGTACAAAGTCAGACACCTGGACTGTCCGAGGACACTTCTCAGGTTTGAAGTAAGTCTGAACCTGCACTTCATCCTCTGAGTTCCACAGATCTATCAGGAGCACGTCGAAATGGAGCACAGCATTGGGGGGTATCACACCAGCTGCAAAAGCAAAGCAACACGCACAGATTTTCCTTTCCCTTTCTATACAAGGTACCAGCAAAAAGGAACTAATTCATGCATACCCTAAAAAAACTGCATTATGCACACCTTATTTCCTGTTGTGCTTACAACTCCTTGGCCCCTTGCCATTGCTGCAGCTATTTATGGGGGGAAATCTGGTCAGATGAACTCTTATCACAGCTGTCCATCAGGCAAACTACCTTGAGTTAGTATTTGTTGCCTCTCTGAGGCTGTAGAACAAAGATACTTTTGGAACTGACAAGACCTTGTGCAGCACTGCAACGCCAAACCACAATTTTGGTTTAATTAAATATTTAACAGGGAGGTAGATATAAATAAATAGTTAACTTTCATAGCAATGTTTACTTCCTGAAGGTCTTCTGCAGTGAACAGCGTGCAGGAGGAGTCTGGAGAGATTATTTTAGGCTATAGGCTTAACATACACCTCTGAGGAACAGGGGATAATCTCCCCGGAATGCACCACTTTCGGTTTCTAGCCTTCTCCCCTGGGTCTCTGTTTCCTTTCTGCTCTGTTGAATCCCGCACACAGGCAGCTGGCCCGGGGCTGTACTTACGGACGCCCTCACTCCCGTAGGCAAGCTTCGGGGGAATTTTCACAAAGCGACGCTCGTTCACACACATGCCCACCAGCGCTTGGTCCATGCCGGCAATAAGCTGACCTTTGCCCACAAACACGTTGAATGTGGATCCCCTGTCATAGCTGAAGGGGGAAAAGCAGGCAAAAATGTTAGTGTCTCATTTACACCCCCTTCCACTGGTTGTTTCTTTTTGAAAGCGACTTAACTGCATCTTGTCTCTCTCTCGCCCTGTTAGCACAATTCTATCACAGGACAGCTCCTAAAGGCAGGGGCAAATCCAGGTGTTCCTGAGACTTCAACACGGTTTTCTTTTTGTACGCTGCTCATCACCTACCTGAAACACATTCTAGCAGAGTGCAATGTGTACTACAGGCACCTGAAGGCCAGAACTACAAACAGCTAACTGGCACACTAACATTAAAAACAGCACTGGAAAATCAAGGAAGAAAAGGAAAATTAAACACTGTTATGAGATATGAAAGGATAACTGCTCCCACAGCAGGATCAGCATATTGACTTCAATCAGTGACATCACAAAAATATTATATAAGACCTAATATATAAGCTTACAAATGTGAGACATCACACTTCCAATCTCGGTGGGAGAAGGGGAAAGGGAAAAGATACCTTTTTTAGTAGTAGCTGTGAGGTTTGCCAATAGGTTATTTATTTTCTCCTACAGTTTCACAGCTCATGTTTTAAACAGCAGGTTTGCCAGACCAAGAATCAAGAAACAAATGATCTTTCTCTGTGATAATACATGAATATTCAGAAGGTAAAAGAAATTATGTTTAAATGATTCAGTTTTCCAGAGAGGATGGAGAACAGCAGTGTTGCCACAGCAGAACACTATCTTACAGGGTTCGTTTGGCCACCTGAAATCTGCACAATGACCCCACTTTGATGTGCCTGAATTTTTTGAAGCAATATATAAACACATGTCAAGAAGCATCTCAAAAGTTTCATGCCTATTTTTAAGCTTCTACTGCTTCCATTCTTTCAAATCCCTTTTATAATTTCAAGGACACTTTTTTCTTTTACATTTAGATATATATATAAAAGTCAGACCTGGGGAGAGTGAAAAAAAAAAAAATGCCTGTGCCTTTTGCATGCTAAAATTCTGGAAAGCAGCCAGTAGCTAGGGATCCCTAGGGAAATTATGTCAAACTTTCCTTCCAAGACTGTACACATCACTTCCACAACACACGGAGCCTCCTAACAGTCCCAAGGCCTTGAATCTCTCAAGTATTTTACCGAGTGATCTCTCTGTTTGCTCCTTCTCTTTTTTTTTTTAATTTCTGACAAACATTTCTCTTAAAGCAGACAACCTTCTATTACTGAACATTCACTTTCAGTTGCAGTAATGTTTCCAGTCCCAGGAAGGGATGGAAAATATTTAAATTAGGCACTGACAAATTCTATTATACACACAAAAAACCATAATTAAGATGTTAAGACTAGTAACATAATAAGTTCTAAGAAACCCTCCAAAATGGTATTTTGTAGCAATTGACAAAGCTTGGCAAGGCATCTGGGATGAACTTAGAACAGAAGAGCTTTCTTTTTGGTAAAATAAATGTACAATTAAGAGAACATTGATGTAAAGTGGAACAAAGCACTAACCAGACCATGCAGTTTTGCAGGACTGACTTTGCAGATTCCTTAAAACTAAACAGAATTTGTTTCTATTAGAGGAATTGACCAAATTAATAGTAGATGACTAGGCAACTAACTTCAGTTGCAATAATGCAAACCATTTTATGGCCACTGAAATTAAAAATTAAAATGCCAATGCAAAAATAAATAATAAACAGCTATTGATAATAATATGCTAATTTACATAACACAGTCATGACTCCTAAGATTTTGTCAACAGCCTGATAAAGTGAGGAGTAGTATTGCTTCCTGCTACTTACAAATACAGAAAATTAATTGTAAAACTCAAGAATATTTTCAAGAGTTGAGGAAGGAACAAAGCAAAACTGCCCTTAGTTCAACATCTACAGTATTTTCTAGACTGATTTCATAGTAGTGTTTGATTAAACTGATGCTGGTAGGCATGCTCAGAAACTTCCAAAAAAAGGGAAGCAAACAAACAAAAAACAGGTATGAAAATGGGCTTATTTTTGTAGAAATTGACTAAATCTCTTTAACTCATAGCCAAGGAACACCAAAGATTTTAGAACAAACACTCCAAAATATTTATTCCGTTAACCTACAGAAGACAAAATTCTCCTATTTTTCCATGTCTTAACACGATTAAACACTGTTCTCAGTCTTAAAAAAGATCATCATGAATAATAAAAGTGTACATCGACATAAGCTGCCATCTAGAAAAAACCCAAGCTGAATAAACCTGATATTTTGCACCCTTTTGAAATGAAGGCAGCCACCAAAATACTCAAGTTAGACTAGACTATCACCATTACTACTTATTTACTAATATTTAGAGGATCCAAGGAGATGAATGCTGTACAGTTCTGCACAGTCTGCTCCTACCCCTAGCAATTTAGAACAAAATGTCAAGGACCTTGGAACTAAAATGAGAGCCAGCACCTGGGCAGCCCCTCCAGGTGCCCTGCCTCAATGCACAAGCAGCAATCAGAAACACACTTTGGAACACGTGGCCAGTTTTCCAATTGTCACATATTTATAAAATAAGCCATGACGATGCTGCCTTTGTGTGTCTTCACATCCACTGCTGAGACTTACGTTCCAAGCCTGTCAGTTGCCAAAGGGTTTCACTGTCTGTGCTGTGCCTTTTCACTGAAACTGCACCAACGCCAGCTGAAGTGCCAGCTTTCACATCCCACATTTCAGTCGGAGAAGTGCTGGTGATATGGCACTACTGGCTTACTAACTACAGTTAGCTCCAGAGGGAGAACTGAGCTTTGAAGGACAGCTATTTCCCCAAGGCTGTAGATTTTCCTTGAAGCACAAAGGAGATTACCAGGATTACTGAAAATACATTTTGCTTTATCTTTCTAAATAACACTTTGATCAGTGGCAATGAATGAAGTAAGGAAAAATAAATAAGCTGTCAGCAGCAGCATCCTTCACAATCTCCTGATCCCACTGTTTAGGCTTTCTGATCCCAAAATAACAGCAGGAAAGCAGCCAGAGACTTCACTGTACATAGGTCACATTTATTCAAGGATGAAGTATCCAAAAAATTCTATGTAAGTACAGCCTGATAATTCCTATATTTCCAGCAAGGATAATGATTCAGAAACAATCGCATTCAAGTAGGTTTGAGCCCGGAGAAGACATGGGAAACGCACAGAATGAAACGGGCAGGAAATCACTAATGTGAGAGACTGTGAGACCATACAGATTCCTGTTTACCGGGCTCATGCTGGCTGAATAACCCTATGGTCCTCAGCCCTGGACCAGAAAGCTCCCGCTCAGCACCTTGGAGAAGCAACTGAAAGAACGCGCTAGGGATCCATAAAACCGGCAAACTACAGCGGACGGGACCCAGACACTACAGAGGTCTTGCCCCACGTTCCCAGTGGTCACAGCCCAGCTCTCTGCCCTTCATATTTCAAAGACATCTTCCCACGGTTATCTGTATGTCCCGCGTGTTCTGTCCATCCTGCCCTGAGCTGCTTCCAACTGGTCACCCCAAAAGCGCCCAAGGGGCACCGCTGGGAAAAGCCGGGGGAACCTAAACCGCACCTCCACCCAGCGCCACAATCTCTTCACATTCAGAAGAAAACCGCCCTCGTGGGGCACAGCACCTCTCGCTCCCCTCCTCTCCCCCTCTCAGTGCCCAGCCAAACCCCGCGCCAGACCTGGAGTCGAAGCGGGTGCCGTCGGGGAAGGAGCCCAGGTAGTGGTAGCGCACGAAGTCTCCGGGGCGCACGGTCCGCGGGCAGCTCTCGGGCACGAAGCGCCGCTCCACGCCGAGCTCGGCGCCGTCCGGAGGGATTTCGGCGGCGGGCACCGGCGGAGCCTGGCAGGCCGCCCAGCTCTCCAGCAGCGCCGGCAGCAGCAGCAGCAGCGAGCCGCAGCCCGGGCCCC
>VZTB01012886.1:629563-650012 GCA_013397245.1 Thryothorus ludovicianus | reverse complement strand
CCGCCCGCCGCGGGGCTGCGCAGTCCGGAGCGCAGCGGTGGCATCGCCGCCCCCGCCCCGCTCCCTCCCGGGCCGGAGGTGCGACGTGGCGCTGCCCCCGGCCGCCCTGCCGGCGCTCCTCCGCTCCCGAGGTAGCACGGGAGACGGGCGGACCCCGAGAGTGGCAAACAGGCAGACACAACCCCGCCATTTCCCGCAGGTTTCCTGCAGCTCTTGGCAGCGGAGCTGCCGGACGCCCTGCGAGGGACCGAAAACACGGCAGCTGACCCCTCATGTAAGGGGGTTTGTCACTCTACCTGCACACGTACGCCGTGCACGACTTCGAGTATTTGCAAGCTTAAAGTCCGATCGCAAATGTTCCATTTTAGATCAAACGCCCAAAGATACGAGGCTGTGTTGGCAAATGCTTATTGATGCACACCACTGCTGTCTCAGGGATTTGCAACTCCCTGGAGGGGAACCTTTTAAAATGACACAGAGAAAAGAGAGAATCACAGAATGATTTGGGTTGGAAGGGACTTCAAAGATCATCTAGCTCCAAATCCCTGACATGGAGTATTTCACTAGACCAGGCTACTTTGAGCCCCATCAAATCTGGCCTTGAACAACACTTTGAGGAATGAGGCATCCACAACTTCTCTGGGCAACCTGCCAGTGCCTCATCACCTCCACAGTAAAGAATTTCTTCCTAATATCTAATCTAAATCTTTCAGTTTGAATCCATTCCCCCTTGTAAATGATTTCTCTCCATCTTTCAGGAGGTTCTCTTCAACTACTGGAAGGCTGCAATTGGATCACCCTGAAGCCTTTTCTTTTTTATTCAGCTTTTTTTGAAGGCTGACCAATCCCAATTCTCTCAGCCTTTCCTCACAGGAGAGCTGCTCCATCCCTCTAATTGCCTTGGTGGCCTCCTCTGGACTCACTGCAGCAGGTCAGTGTCCTTCCTGTGCTGGGACCCCAGAGCTGGGTGCAGCACTGCAGGAGGGGTCTCACCAGAGCAGAGCAGAGGGGGAAAAATCCCTTCCCTTGCCCTGCTGGCCATGCTGCTTTGGATGCAGCCCATGCTTTGGATGGACATGTTTGGCTTTCTGGGCTGTGAGTGCACATTCCTGGTTCATGCCCAGCCTCTCATCCACCAGCACCCCCAAGTCCTTCTCCCCAGGGCTGCTCTCCATCTGTTCATCAGCCAGCCTGTGCTGATACCAGGGCTTGCCCCAACCCGGGTGCAGCACCTTGCACTTGGTCTTGTTAAACCTCATGAGATTCTCATGGGCCCACTTCTCCAGCCTGTCTAGGTTCCTCTGGATGGCATCCTGTCCTTTGAGTGTGTCAACCACACCACTCAGCTTGGTGTCATCTGCAAATCTGCTGAGGGTGCACTTGATTCCTCCACCAATGTCCTTAATGAAGAAATTAAATAGCACTTGGACCCAGTACAGACCTCAGAGGGACACTCCTTCTCACTGATGTCCATCTGGACTCCAGACAGGACCATCCAACTCTTTACTATTCTATCTAACAGTCCACACACTGAAATCATCTCTCTCCAACTTAGAGAGAATGATGTTGTGAGGGACTATGTCAAAGGCTTTACAGACATTCAGATAAACAACACCCTTACCTTGTCCACTGCAGTAGTCTCTCCACCACGGGAGGCCACCAGGTTGGTCAGGCAAGACTTGCCCTTGGTGAAGCAGTGCTGGCTGTCCTGAATCACCTCCCTGTCTTCCACATGCCCTAGTGCAGCTCCCAGGAGGGTCTGTCCCATGTTCTTCCCAGTCACAGAGGTGAGGCTGACAGGTCCATAGTTCTCAGGGTACTCCTTTCTACCCTTTCTAAAGATGTCACTTGGGACTTCATGGGCTGCCATGAGTTTTCAAATATCATGGAGAGGGGCTTGGCAACTACGTCAGGCAGTTCCCTCAGGACTCTGGGATGCATCTCATCAGGCCCCATAGACTGATGTACATTCAGGTTCTTCATGTGGTCGTGAACCTGACCTGACAAGCACTAAGTAAGACACAGCACCCAAAAGGAATCACCATCCCAGTGTGCCAGCATTCCCCTTCCCGTCTCTCTTTGATCTTGAACACACTGATGAGGAGGAACTTAGGTTTTTTCTCTATTATTCTAACTGTTTTCAGTGAACAAGGATGGGAAAGCTAAGCATCTGCATGTGAAACACCAACCTCAAGCAAGATTAAGTAAAATGATACAATATTTTCAAAAAGCAGAGAAATCTATGATAGCAAGACTGGGGCAACCAGCTGGAAATGCAGGCACCCTAGGCATATCATGTAAGAAATACCAATGATAAGATTTTGTTATTGACAAATTATTAAACAAGCACAGTGTACTCTTGGGTGGTTGCAAACCCATGAAAACCTGGGAAGAGGGTGTGCCTGAGCATTGCAGCTGGGGAGACAATAGCTCACAGGCCCAATTCCCCACTTTTTGTGCATCTACCACCCAGCTGTACCAACCCAGCAACAGATTCAGTCAAATCAAAGGTTTTTTAAGGGCACACAAAAATGCTCTTGTATAATATTGATGTATTGCTAGGAAATGGGTGCTGCTCGATGACCTAACCAGTCAAAAAAGTTAGCAAATTGGACAGTTATTTAAAGATAACAAGATTTGCGGTTACAAATCACATCCTCCTTCCAAAAACAGTCACACTGCACATTCCAAGTCAGTCTTTTAAACAAGCAATGTAAATTGTCTGGCAGTTGCCTAGAATTAAATAGCTTATTTTGATGTTGGTTTATGTGGACACAATTTATTTTTTCAAGGAGGACTCATAGTTCACCATTGGAGTATGTTGATACAACCAACATAAAGATAAAGCTTTCCCTGAATTCAGTACTTCATATTGCCAGGCAGTGACACAATCTTTACTTTTGCATGTTTATTTAAGAAGTTCTATGTTTTCAAAATAATTTCTTGGACTCTTTATATTTATGCAGATTTGTACTCATTACTCTTCACCTGTGTCAATAACAGTTCTCCACTTCTGATGTAATTACCATTGCCTCAACACTGCTCTAAGTGTTTCCAGTTTTATTAACTTCTAAAAGAGCCAAATGTCCCTTCTGTGCTATCAAACCTGCTGGCTTCATGCCTCAGTTCCATTTGCCCCATGGCTCATGTGCCATGTGCCTCTCCATAAGCACACACAGAGCTCAAGACAGCTGTCAGCCAGGAAGGTGCATTCCCTGTTGTCCCCTAGTTTTGTTCACAGAGGTAGCAAATGTGGAAATGCAGTATTTTCCTTAGAAACGTCAATTTAAACATTCTGCTGTCTTTTCAAATCACATGCGCAGGCAAGCACACACAAATTCTTATTTATATGTCAGTTAGTTTGAACACTAACCCAGCTTCCCTGGAAGCATTTTGGGGATGCTGATCTCTATCAGACCTGTTCTTCAGTCAGCCTGACACACAGCAACACTGTGTGAGGGGTGAGAGAAAAGCACAGACATGGCCTGAACCTCCTAGGGCAGCTGGTCCTGGAAGGAGGATCATCCTTTCCAAACTTTAAAACACAGTACAGCTGAGGTCCAGCCTCTCACTGAAAAGTTAGCTTTCAGGAATGTCACAGGTCAGACATCAAATGAGAATTAAGGATCTGGGATTCATGCCTTTGCATCTCCCTTTGAAGTACACAATGTGCTTCATGTAATATCCAAGGGGCTGCAGCTTTCTTAACTCTGAGCTATGTTTTATCAATCTAAAATAGATTTGATGCTGTTCCCAAATCTTTTGTAAGGGCAAGGAAGTAAAAATGTTGTCTCCCTTTGTTTCCCCTCGTATCACACCCACATTACCCTTAAGTACATCACACAGAGGAGAAATGCAAAAGCCAAAATTCCAAGAAGTAGATAAGAAAATTCCTTGATACACTACTTGTTACAAATCATGTCTTAGGAGGACAGAAGAAAGCTGAGGAGCATGCTGACGAATCTCTTTACTTAAAGATTAATTTATGGTAACTTGGGAAAAGGAAATAAAGCCTCATCTTGAGTCCGAGGTAGGCAAGATACCACTGGTTTGTAACTTGAGATGCTGCCCTACTCCTTGGAATGTGCTTGAAGCCAAGCATCAGGCAGTCATGAGATGGTGGGCCTAATGTCAATGAAAATGTCTGCAACACGTTTGGTCACGTAAACACAGGAGGAGCTGTGCCTGGTGAAGCATTCTGCTGAGTAGCTGCTGGACTTACTCACTACTTAACCACTGAGTGTTGTCAATTACCTCTCTCACAGCTAAGATTACAGGCCCGAATAGTCAGTCCCTGGATGCTCTCAAGTATGTATGCATTGTGCTTTGATCCAGAGATTTTCTAAAAAGACAGCATACTGAGATAGAAAAACAGAGAGGATTTGCAATGTTTTCTAAATACTCTATCAATTATAGATCAAGGAAAACAGAGGTAATCCTTTTTTTCTTAGAAAGAGTATGTCAAATGCTGCAGCTTGCAGATATCTTGAAATTATGTCAGGCAAATTTAAACATAACTAAGATACTAGAAGTAAAAAAGGTGAGAACAATGGAAATCACAGCTTGAGTGGATATGAAATCAAGTTTTAAAAAATGTCTGTCTGCTTTTAACAGATAGGTAATATTCATAAAGATCAAAATATACTGCTGGTTTTGGCTGTATAATCTACTGAGGGATTGTGACAAGGAACTCTGAATTATTTTTTATCTTCTGCAGTTTTCTATAGCTGTTCACCTCATTATATACTCTCTTTTAAAATCCTAAGGAGCTTCTTAGAGAATAGTTTTGGGTTACAACTAATGTGAAAAAAACATTGTGGTCTCACTGCTGAACTGTATTTCAAAAAAGGAAAAAAATGCCAATTGTAATCAGAAAGCTTCTGCTTCTAAAGATCTATAATGTTTGTAGAACTCTTCAGATATTTTGAAACAACAATGGAAACACTGGTTTTAACTATAAAATATGGCTAAACTATAACTACAAAACATTCTCACTAAGTACTGGTTTTAGTAAACAGGATTTTGAAGAAATACTATTTCTGTTTTATATAGCTATATGATTATTCCAGAGCACCTGGAATGTGAAATACCTCTTTGCACCCAAAATATTGTAATATAAATTCAGTCACACATGATTTAATTGCATGTAATTTATAGTCAATGGTGTGAGTCACAAGGGATGAACATGACCCTAAATGCCTTTGCTGACCAACATGATCCAGGTGACTTGGGCTTCTTTCTTCCTTGGTGAGCCATGAGAAATACATGGAGCTCTTCACTCTTCACAGAGTCATGCTGGACAATTCAGGCCACCTCCACAGGCTTTTTAACACTCAGCTTTTATCCTGATTTATTACTGGTAGTGGTTTAGCAGTGAACAGAAGGAACAGAGCATCAGAGAAATGGACATACTCTAAATTTCTGATACTGAGATATATTTCACTTGCTCCAATCCCTCTTCAGTTTATCTCTACTCCAGCTACTACAGGTGTTCTGAGGAAAGTCAAACAAACAGAGGATAATGCTGTGAACCAGCGCTCTCTTCCAGACCCCACCCTGCCAGGAGGGTCTTACTTCCAGTAGGTACTCAGCAATTCCTCTGCTGGATGTCACAGCATAATGAGATACACCAACAGAGCTGTCTTAATTAGTGCTTATGAATAGCCCGTCATTCCAAATGTGCCACGCTAAATTAGCATCCAAGTGATTTAACAAGTCTGGCTCACTTTGGCGGAAGCCTGTTAGACAGCACTTACAAAAGGCCGCTGCCACCAGAGATGAGGCAGTGGCTCCCAAGAGCCAAACACGAGGATAAATTACAGTTGACTGCTGTCTTCCACCAACACCGCTATTGTTCCTAAGGCAAACGGCTGTCAAAAGCATAGGCTGGGATCGCACGCTTCCGAGGCATCAGTCACGCCTTCTTTTGTGCTTGCACTGCCACTGTTGTAGTTTGCACTCTACTAGAAACAAACAAATAACTGAAGCATGCCAGCTCTGGACAAAACTATTTTCTAATTACCCTAGAGCGCTGGTGTTGGCCTCAGTGTAGACGTGCCAGGGTGAAACTGCAGAAAAACCACTGTATGCATCAGGCTCTTCCTACCATTTCTCACAACTATATATATTTGTTACTGATTTCCATTCAGTGTTCATGCATTTATCAGGCAAGAGATATACATATTTGTGTATTTGCAACAAAATGCCTTCACTCTCATTTCACAAAAAAGGAAAGGGTTTTCAGAACTAAATATTCTTGAAAGTAGAGACCACAGAGGTTAAAACTCACCATTTCAAAGTAAGTATGAAAATCAGTTACCAGATATTCAGAAAACTTAATCCATAGAGGGGCTAAAATTTGAAAAAACTGGTTATAAGGTACAAACCAAATGTAGCATAAGTAGCTGAAGACAAAATGAAAAATGTGTTGGATAGCAAATTATTAAAGCTCACCTAAACTAAAGAATATTCTAAATATATTGCAGGTGCCCACAAAGTCAGGGAATGGTTTTGAAACAATAGACTGCTTATACTAAACTGCAGAAAGACTTGGATATTCCTAATGGATACAACAGATTCATATCCCTAAATTATACATGTAGTTAAACAACAGGCTTTTGGTTTGTGGATTGCTGCAGTGTCATGCAGAAGGGGCAAGGAAGCCTGCAGTCCACTGGCCTAAATACCCAATGCATAGGGGTTTGCATCTGCAATGGAAATGATCTAGGAGACTGCACAAAAAAAAAAAGCTAAACTGCAGCCTTCTGCCATACAAAATGCAAAATGGTGAGTCTCACCGAATCTTCACATACAGCCTGAACAATCTTACTCTAACTGTGCAGAAAGAGGTGGTTCCTGCAACAAGGGTCATGCTGATTTCCTCAAATGTATTAAAAACAATCTGACAGTTACTGATGGTTTTCCTATTATAAAGGATCTTCAGTCAGTCAAAAGGGAGGGCGGAAGCATTATGTCCTTATTTGAAGGCTAAAAAATTTTTTAAGAAGTATGATAGGCACTAAGGTCTGAAAAGCAAATGGTCACAAACTTATCACCTCTAAGTTTTATCATGCCTGATCTGCACTCTGTCTGCTAGAACTGTTTTGGCTCTATAATTAAAAAATAATAATGTTTTGTTCCAACAGTCTTTTAAACAAAGCTGCCTTAATAAAGTTGGTTTGCAAATTAGGTGTGGACTATGATTCCTGCTCAGAAAGACAGAACCCTTTTATCCAAGCTCCAGTCTAACCCCCACCCCCACATCCACCCATCCCCTGCCTACAGCTCTTTCCATATAAAATCCCTTCTGAAAGCTGCATGTGTTGGGAGGAGAAGAGAAAATGGTTCATCTGCAAACAGCTTGGCACAAAACAAACTATGCAAACTTTCCTGAAATGTAAAGGTATCTGTTCCACCATGGGTACAGCCTGCTTGCATTTTGAAATGAGCACACCACAAAGCTCACTTTGCATGTCTTGGGTAAAAGGATTATTTGCAGAAATGATTGGAAAAGAGGCAAGTAAGGTCAGTCACTTCTCTGCATACCAGGGCTGTAGCTGCCAGAGGCCACTGCTTAAGCAAACTGGAAACAGGACACCTTGTTATTTTTTCCCCCCTTCATTAATATTCACATGTGAATCCTCTGGGAACTGCCTAAAGTTCGTAGGTGTTACAAAATAGTGCTCACCGGTTCTTATTAGTGTGTGTGTGTAAGCATTAAAGCAGGTGCTTCCCAGAAGTCCAGTGCAAGAAGATTGCAGCAACCTTCTCTCCTAATTAGTAAGCATTTAGTGAACTCTTGTGTGAATTTTTATTAACATTTTGCATCTCAAGAGAGAAAGAATCATGTATTCAGACATAAACTCCTAACACTTTATGTTTACTGGAAATGTCAGTATTCTTTTGGAAGCAGATTCACACAGATTAATATCTGTAACCTTGTTTTGAACAGAAGAGTCCACTTGTAGAACAACTTTGGAGTTATTGGTATTCCAATAACTTTTCCAGTCATCTGATCTGCGTAGTAAAGAACAGTTTTAGGCCCAGGCTCACAAAATTGGGAACTTTTATGTTATACAACGATCCTTAGGTGTTTGCATAGAGCTGGTAAGATCATTCTGAGTGCTGGGCATGTTCTGAACCCATTCCTGGTTTGCTGGGCTGTTGCAGCACAGGTCACAGGCTTTGTTGCCTGCCTTCCCCACTAATTGTTCCAGCTAAGTTTTAATTGTACCTCCTTATGGTTCAGACCAAACATCCCATGCAATCTCAGTGGACTAAAGAAACACTCCATAAACATAAAGCCAAGAATTAATTAAAGTCTTAGCAAAAGAAAGAGATGTTATTATTAGTCTGGCTACAATCATGCTAAGATTTGTTGCCCAAATCAGGTAATGATTGAGGCTAATTCAATAACGATATAGTTAGAATTACTATGCACAAAATTAATATTACCTGTGCCTTTCTCTGGTCTCATGCTCCCCTTTCCGCTGGGTTCAAAAGTCAATAAAATCAGGCTTTAGGAAAAGCAAGGGCTGGTTATAGTAAGTTGTCAGCATCCTAAGTTCCTTGCCTTGATTACAGTATATATTAATATTTACAGTATATAATATTTATGATTTCTTCTTCTTCTTTGCCAGGGAAATGATGTTGTGCATTTCCCCCTCCTCACTCAAGGCCTGCTTGGGGTCATTTTTCATGTTCACTACCAGTCTGTCAACTTGCTCCTTCCTTGGTGGCTCACAGTTCAGGGTTACATCTCACTTCACTGCAGGTTATAGGTTTTACCCATATTGCAGGTAAGCCACAAAATCTATTCACTCAACTTCTAAGGCTTCATTTCTTTACTGATCTGTAGTTCACAGTCTGTGGCTTGTGTCCTGATCCTGAGGCCTCTGTTACCATCCTGTGTTTGAATTTTCTTATCTTGCATTTTGGGAGGCCCAAAACCCTGTTTTTTTAATCTACAGCCTTCAAGCTGTGGATTCCAGATAGCTTAACTAATGTTTTATGAACACAGCCTAACTACCTGTAGCCAACATCTACATGTTTTGGCAAGAACATTGGTACTTTATTAAAATTACTTTATAACTGGGCAGAACATCTCTAATTTCTTAGTTTATTCAAGCATGACCAAAAGGCATCAAGCAAGGCTGGCAGGAGAAAGCCCTGTTAGAGGATGCTAAATTGATTTTTGTTTTCACATTCCACAAATGACAAATAGAAGCATAGGCCATGCAGAAATCTGCCTAGGCACAGAGTGGACTAGGAAAGAATCTGTTGTTCTCTATCTATAATGATACATTTATCTATCCATTTCTATATCTATGTAACTACAGATGACAGTAACTTTCAAGGAAAAGTAACTATGACAGAGTGTTCCTGGATGTCATTCATAGCAAAACGAGCAAACTGGAACATAGATATTCCTAGCCCACCATTAGAAAACATTATTTCTGTGTGTTTGGCTTGAGTTTCAACCATCCCATAGGAGAATTCTTCTCTCATTCCTGTCAGAGACACTTACCAGGTCAACTTGCTTAACTAATCTTGCTTCATTGCTGTACCAGTGCTACACTACTCTTTCAGTATTACCCTCGAGATGTGCAGGGAAAGAAGAAGGTCTAGAACTGTGAGTTTCCAACCCTTTCATTTTAGTTACCTAGAAAGCTGTTGGTGCATGGACATATGGGAAGTATGTTAAGCTAAAGAGCTGTGAATTTTGGATAGTTCTGAAAAAACTACTGTTAAGTGGGAACAGCTGCTTTGCATGGAACTAACAGATCAGCTACTTTAACAAGAGAAAGGCATCTTCCCATTTAATAAAAGTGGCAAGAAGAACCAAGAATCTTTGCCTTCAGCTTTTTAGATTGCATTTTTTCATCACTTTATGTCTGCAGTTTCTGTGACCTATTAGTAAACAGTGGAGCCTTTTTAGGTTCCACTGGAAAGTTGGCAGCTCAGAGGGGACATACCAAGGACAGATGCTGGCACTGAAGAAGCCTATTTTATTTGATACGCTGGGCATCGTTTAAACGGGAACTGTTTTATCAGTCACTACATTATAGAGACAAAATTCAGGAAAGGAATCTGCTTTTGCAAGGAAAAAGCTCTTGTAAACTAATCACTGATTTGAGAATATAGCCAAAGCTCAGAGGGAGGAATTTCCTGCAGCTGTGAAAAAAACCAAAAACCAACTGGCTACCAGGCAAAGAATCTAGCCCTGATTCTTACTTAGTCAGTAGCAAAACTCCTGCCAACTTTGATGACAGTAAGACTGTAACCATTAAGGGTTAAGAAGCAGTGTATATATATAAAATATATATATGTGTGTATATATATATATTTAATACAAGAGAAACATTCAATCTGGAATAATTATCATCCCCCTAATAAGAGGTTCAAATTACAGCTATCCTGACTCAAACTCTCATCTGTAAAAAAACAGATAAATAAAGAATTATAGATTTCATTGCATTTGGCTGTTTCTTGTGAAAAAGAAGTCCTGGCCACTCAGCTTGGGCACGAGTGATCCCACAAAGGATGGTATTTTTTGTAAGAAGTTGGGAGATGGTCCAAGGGCTGTCAGCCAAAATCTCCCTTCCCTACTGTTATGTAACCTGCCATTAGTATCTGAGTGCTCCTACTGCTCACACAATTCCCAAATGGGATCAGTCCTTACTCAGATAAAGTCCCTTGAAGGTAAATAAACCTTTGCCTCCATAATTATGTACTTGGGGCTCTCCATTAGCAGAAGAGACAATATGTTGCTCTCTACAAGCACCTGCAAGGAGGTTGTAGCAAGGTGGGGATTGGTCTCTTCTCCCAGGCAACAGAATGAGGGGACACAGCCCCAAGCTGTGCCAAGGGAGTTTCCACTTGGACATCAGGAAGAATTTCTTCACTGAAAGGGAGGTCAGGCATTGGAACAAGCTGCTCACAGAGGTGGTGGAGTCACCATCCCAGGAGGTTTACCAGAAACATGCACTTAGTCCTCTGGTCTAGCTAGTAGGCATCAGTCTAAGGTTGGACTCAATAATCTTGGAGGTCTTTCCAACCTTAATGATTCCATGATTCACTGTCAGCCTGTACACAGAGGTACAATGCTATATCAAAAGTGTACCACACAAATATACACTCATCAAATATGACAATTATTTTCTTCCTGGAAAAAAAATGCAAATGGCACAATAAAAAAGGTGTGGGACTATATATAATTATTTGTATTTATTTATAAAGATCAGGGGAAAAAAAGGCAAAAAACAATGAAAGAGGTAAGTTATTCAATTATTCTATATATTTAAAGACTTGAGTAAACTAAAATAATGAAGAAAGATTAAAGAAAGATTATTCACTGAGTGGTGGCTTGAAGAGATGGTATGCATTACAATTCTGATGGAACAGGTGACTTTTCAAACTCCAGGTGATAAATAACATGGTATCTCCACAGAAGGATGGAGGGAGTTCATTGATGCAATCATCTACCAAAGCTTGGGAGGACAGAATTTACAAAATGAAAGATAAACATTCCTCTTTTAAGTTCCAGCTTATCAGACTTTGGGATAGATACAATGAAAATATTTGAGTGCTTACAATGGGATGTAGCTGTTCAAGGGACTTCAAACTGAAACTCCAGTTCAAATGACTACTAATTTCCAGAGATGCTTCCTTGCTTAACTATAAAACTTCCCTGCAAGCGCACATTTTTGAATAAACTACATAGTAATCTAGTCCTTATAGAAATAAACAATTCAATGCTTAGTTCACACTTGCACTTGGTTTGAATCCAGCTTTGATGGAAGTTTGATGTTCTTCTGCCCAATTCTCCTAAAAGGCTTGTGGACATGTACAGATAATATAAAATACCAACAGGATCAGGATTGTACAAAATGCAGTTGCAGTCGTTATGTTCTTTCAGACATTTGCTGCCTGTAGGAGGCTTAAAGATCACATCTGCATGTCTCAAACACTGTCAAGGCCTCAGAAGGAACTTGCTACAAGATAAACCACCACATCAGGAACTCGAGATAAGCACAGAAGAGAAGAATTTGCAACAGGAAGGTGCTGATTCCAAGCTTAATGGAGGTAAGGCTGGTTAATAGATTCTGGTGAGGCATCTCTCAATAACTGGATGATACCAATCATTCCTTTTATGTGATGACATATGGCAGCAAACACCACAGTAAAGACTCAGGTGTGTAGGAACACTTCACTGCTGAGCACTATCGTTGTAAATATGAGATTAATGTGAGAAGCAAGAACTGGGAGCACAGCATTGTCACCTGGTGCAGTGGTGCCAAACAGGGAAGAACAGGGCTCTGGTCCCTGCTTAGAGTATTGATTTGGTATCTCACAGAAAGAAGTACAGTTTTCATTTTTGAATGAGCACCCCTCTTAGTGTACTCACAGCCAAATTCAAATACGCTTGTCTTTCTAGCCCCATGAATCTCAAATGCTTTTCTCTACTGCTTCCAAACAATGCAATATAAAAGGTGGATGGCCCCCACTGATGTAGCTATTAGCCTGATGCTTAGAGGGTATTTTACCCCAGTTACATAAAACCTCCCATCACTGAACATCCAGACCAAAGAAGGAACCAAATTTTCTAATTGCTAAACTAGTATCAAAAGAAACTGCCAGCATTACCACTTCAGACAAAACTTTTTTTTTTAAGAAAGGATGTCAGCACCTCTCCTAAAAGCTGAGGTTCCCAAGTGGTTATAGGGCCACTGCTGAGGCAGCCTTCCCCATGGTCAGAAGTGGTCAGAGCTTAGACTTTCTCTGTTCTGAATGTCTCCATCTAGCTTCAGGCAGCCATGGGCTGGCCATGCTGGATTTAGACTGTGCTCTGCTCAGCCAGCTCAGCCTGCTCAGATCTGCTTCTGGATCCCATTAGGAGGTGCTTAACTTCCCATGAAGCCTAACACGGGTTCTGGATTCTTCTCTCATGCGTAATATCTGACACATAATCAGAAACAGATCCTGGCCCAAAGCTCTAGCCAGCCAAAAATGGAGAAAAACAGACTGGCTGACATTCTGCCAGGGCTACACTCTCACGGGAATACCGATGCCCATGGGATGACATAGATGTAAATTAACTTGGTCCCAGTACTATCGCTTGTCGCTGAAACATTACAAAGTTGTAGCGGATACCGTGAAAAATAACTGCTTTCCAGATACTTCACATTGCAACAGCAATTAATGTTTTTGCCTAGATGTTTGGATGAAGATGGAATTGCAGTGCCATGACACCAGTTGTAAGACAACATTTCCCCAAAAAATGAACTTTCTGAAATGGCTGAAGCACTGCATTCATATAAAGGAAAAAAAAACCCACCCTACAACTTCAAATAAATACCCTTCAAATAAAAACTTCAAATAAATTCTAAGTACCAGGAACTAGAGCCTCAGTTAATATAAATCCTTTAAATATAATGGATTTAAGAATTTACAGATACTGAGCATCTTTGCTTCAGAATAAATAGAAATTAAAGTAACGATTTTTTTCTAGTCCCTCCTTTTCACAATTCATTTTGTTTTGATCTTTCCTAAGGACTGATATGAAAGCAATTACCTTCTTGGTTAAGTGTGCAGTACAGGAATCTAGGGTTTCTTCTCAGCAAAGGAGGAAAAAAATAAACTTTGGAGCTACCTACAGCTTTAAATAATCTCCTCTCACTAAAAAAGCCTGACCTTGGTACTTCTAAGATGGGTAATAAAGTGATAAAGTTCATTTCCAAGACAGAAGAGAAAATGAACTGAAAATTATTTGTATCAAACTGAAGAACACATTTAAACCATCGTTTAAATGGTGGATGGTTAAATGGACAGATTTATGTATCTATTGACTTTTACCTCCTGTGTGCCCCATTAAGTGATTGCAGTAAAGATGACATCCAGATATCCTGATCTGATCAGAAATTACAGCCTGAGTGTCCAAACCACTGGGATGCAAAGAACACAGCCAAGATCCCACTGACTTGACAGTAAGAAGGGGATTACACATCCCATGATCTGTCCTTCTGCCTCCATTGGAACCCCACACTTCTGTGACCATGCACTTAGTTCCTGAATTTGTGCCAGTTACTCTGTCAAGGCTGAAGTCATTGACTCTGAGGTCATCTAAGCCAGGTCCTTACCTTCTCCAAACTGGCAGAAGTCTTCTTACTTCAGCCAAGTTAGGACAGTCAAGAGTGTATGAAAGTGAGACTGGCAGGGTTTCTGAAGAGCTCCTGTCTCTTTTGCTGTTGCACACATCTCTCCCACAGAATACCATTAATGAACTGGAAACACTCCATCTTGGAATCATATTAGGTTTTCTGTCACTGTCCTATCATGCTGGAAAACTGTTTAAGAATCAGACTACTCTGCTGGTTTGAAAAAGTGAAGCTAAAAGGCACTTGAGAATAACAACACCGGCCTGAAAGGGGGGCCAAAAAACTATTATATCACCTCAGTTTGCTTCCAACATAAAGTCTCTATTTAGTAGGCATCAGTCCAGCTCATCCCTAACTATTGGTAATAGTTAGTAACTATTGCCATTTCTCTAAATAGAGTAAAAAATTGATAATGTGTCTCATCTTTCAGACATTTTAAATATAATTGCAACACCTATAAATATTTCTTCTACGTGACCATATAAGGGAGTGATTGCAATTTGACATGTTCCCACATGCTAGGAGTGTCACAGCAGCAAATCTCATAGCCTCCAGCAAGCATCAAGTCATCTATTCAACCTGCTTCATAGTGGATTATATTAAACCACATCACCTTGCATTTGCCTCATACACAGATATTTAACTCAGATTAGCAAATAAACTGATTTTGCCTCTAAGCCTTTAGACAAAAGGTCTTAATGGTGTTTTGCACCTCGAGTCAGCTGCTCTGATCTGCCTTTTCAAAACATGCCAGCAATTCAACCTGTTCTGAGTCTAGGCCCAAGGAAAGGCTACTCCTCAACGGCCCACTGCTAAGGAAAATACACAAGCTGTCTGCAAACCCATGGGATGAACAAATATGGTTTACTCACAACTTATGCACCATCTCATAACATCTCAGACAGGTTGGAATTGGTCTATGTAGAGCCAGAGTTGGAGTTTTTTGTATCTGCAGCGTTAAGTTGCTTTGCTGCTGAGTGTTGTTCTGTGGAAGAATAGCTGCTGCATTCTTTCCAGGCCCAGTAAACCTACAAAATATGGTGCATGAAATAAAAATCTTCATCAATAGTGTATATTAGTGTCATGACATGCAAAAGCTAGATTATTTTGTTTAAACTTTAAAATAAGCATGTTTTGCCTTGAAAAGGACTGTGACAATTAATTGGACAAAAATAGTTTCCTGGGCTCTGAAGTTATTATAGCAGCCACTTAGCTGAATGCAAGTGAGAAACATGACATGTGAATGTTTGTCCCACATTAGGTTTTACCAAGTAAAAGCTAAAGCAATATTAAAGTAGTGCTTGATTAACAATATTACATTGTAAAATAATGTGTAAGATTGCTTTTCACCTTGTAAAAGATAGGCATTCTCAGGACCATGTTTGTCTTACTGCACTTCAAAATCACAGGGTGCTATAATAGCAATTATAAAAAGGCTCCTTTGCCTTTGATGTGCACTTTTGAAGCACCACAATGATCACAGTTAAAAACACCTTCAATTCCTGGACTTCTAAGATATATTTTTCATATTTCACTCAGCTCTTAAGCAATTCCTGCGTGCCCTTGAATTTCAGCATGAAACAAAAGTAGAAATTAAAACTTTGTCTTCCCAATACTGATCTGCTCTGCTGCTCATCCTCCAATAGAGAGCTCACAGCCGAGGCAGGAAACTGCAAAGGCTGGATGTAGATTTGCCTCTCCAGTGGTATTCATACATTGAAGAGGAGGTTGCCCTTTGCTTGTCAGCTGGGTCCCACCAGAGCAGCATGGCCCTAGCCAGACCTTGCTGGGTTTGCTTCCAAAATAAAGTCTCTGTTTACAGATCTTTTGGCGTTAGAACCTTGCCCTGTAATCAACATGTACCTTCCGAGGCAGCAACCCACCCATTAAATAAAAACAAAAGAAAGAAAAACCAAACTCAAACTGGGTTTTGGCTTGGATGCTGACCTTCTCCTCCCTCCAGCCACACGTGTTTTGATCACTGGCAAGCACAGAGTCATAGAATCCTAGAATGGTTTTGGTTGGACAGGACCTTTAAGATCATCTAGCTCCAAGTCCATTGCCATGGGCAGTGACAGGTTTCACTAGACCAGGTTGTTTAGTGCTCCATCCAGCCTGGCTTTGGGCACTTCTAGGAATGGGGCATCCACAATTTCCCTGGGCAACCTGCTCCAGTACCTCACCATTCTCACAGTAAAGAATGCCTAGCGAGCACCATGACGGGGCCCTCCTTGCATACCAAGCCACTTTCCCCAACTTCAGAGGCCTCTCAGCTGCATCCTCAACTTGGAAAGAGAAGCAACCCACTCAGCCTTCCCTCCATCCTGGAGACACCTGCTCCCTGCCAACCCACTGCCCTGTTCCTCCATGCACACCCATACACCTCTAAGTCCTGGTGTGTGACTCACAGAAGGCTTTGAGTTGGAAGGGACTTTAAAGGTCACCTAGTTTCAACCTCCTTGCATGGGCAGGGACACCATCCACGAGGGAAGATTGCTCTGAGCCCCATTANCATGACGGGGCCCTCCTTGCATACCAAGCCACTTTCCCCAACTTCAGAGGCCTCTCAGCTGCATCCTCAACTTGGAAAGAGAAGCAACCCACTCAGCCTTCCCTCCATCCTGGAGACACCTGCTCCCTGCCAACCCACTGCCCTGTTCCTCCATGCACACCCATACACCTCTAAGTCCTGGTGTGTGACTCACAGAAGGCTTTGAGTTGGAAGGGACTTTAAAGGTCACCTAGTTTCAACCTCCTTGCATGGGAAGGGACACCATCCACGAGGGAAGATTGCTCTGAGCCCCATTAAACCTGGCCTTCAACACTGCCAGGGATGGGGCAGACACAATTTCTTTGGGCAACCTGTTCCAGTGCCTCACCACCCTCACTTTAAAGAATTTCTTCCCATTATCTAATCTAAATCTACTCTCAGTTTTAATCCATTCCCCCTTGGCCTGTCACTACACACCCTTGTGTAAAGTCCCTCTCCATCTTTCTTGAGCTCCCTTCATGTACTGAAGGCCACAGTTAGGTCATGTCAGAGTCTTCTCAAGGCTGACCAATCCCAATTCTCTCAGCCTTTCCTCACAGGAGAGCTGCTCCATCCCTCTAATAGCCTTGGTGGCCTCCTCTGGACTCGCTCCAGTAGGTCCATGTCCTTCCTGTGCTGGGACCCCAGAGCTGGGTGCAGCACTGCAGGAGGGGTCTCACCCGACCGGAGTGGCGGCTCTCCCGCAACGGAGGGGTAACTGGGACGTTTTAGTGTTTATTTTATTATTATTTTAAANGCGGCGAGGGGCAGCCAGGCGCGGGCCAGGAGCCATGCGGAGCCCGCGGCGAGCGGCGGCAGGACGCAGGAGCGGCATGAGAGGAAGCGGAAGAGGCAGGAGGCGCAGCAGCTCCAGAAGATCCAGCACCTGGAGTCTTTGTAAGGAGCGGAGGAGGGGAGGCTCCCGCCCCGGCTCTGCCCTGAGCACAGCCCGCCGGCGTCTGGGGCTCGTTTCCAGTGCAGGGTTTGGGGTTTTTTGGGGGGTGGTGATTCTTCTTCCCCAGTCCCCTGAAGGGTGAGTCGGCAGAAGGGCTTCGGGGCCACTTGCAGAGTTGCTTGGTGACTTATGAAGGGGCACGGAAGAGGCTCTTCCGGATTCCTCCAACTCTGAGAGATGCAGCATAGGAGCAGAGGTTGTTCCACTAAAACTCACTAAAGAAAAAACAAAAAAAAAAGAAAAAAAAATAGGATAAAAAGGTGCTGTAAAGGTTTATGTTATTTCACTGAAAATTAATTATTGTTTCGATGGAATAAAAAGGTTAGAAGGTACACAAGAACATGATTTTTTTTTTTTCTTTTCCGCGTGGAAGTGAAAATCAGTTTGTTACCAAATGCACCAAACAGCACTCCGAAGTTATTGCTGTGAAGCTGAGATGAACATACTTTAGCCACCTTTTCCCTGCTGTTCTTATTGTATTAGTATGATTGTGCCTGGCAGTCCTACAGGTATGTAGGGATATGTGTGTGTGTGCACAGCTAAGCCAATGAAATATCACCTATGCCATCGAACTTAGGGCCTAAAGTGATGCACAGCCAGCACAGATGTTTCATGTTCTTCTGAATTAATATGTGGATAATGTCTGAAAAGTCCAGTTGAAAAGAGTCTTCCATAAAGCAGAAGATTTTGTGACTCTGGGCTTTCACGGTGCTGTACAAAACGAAAAAAAGGTCCATTCTCTTCTAAGATCACTCTACACTTTCCCTGAGGCACCAGTTTACAGGAAACAGTGTATCTGTTTAAATACAGGTGAGATTTGAGGGAGGAAAAACTCACTACAAATTCAGTTATACAGACCTGTATATTTAAGTAATGTGTATTCTTGACCTCCGGGACAATTTTGTATTGCCTTGGCATTTAACTCCTTAGCACATGCATTTTCTCATTTGCAGTGTGCTCTGTGTAGTACTTGTTTGCTACTTGGCTTTTAACAAATGTTTTATCTACTGTTAACCCCAAAGAAATGCTGCAGAAAATGTGGTACTTTGGTCAGTAAGGCTCTGTCTTTAGGTTTAATACACAGAAGGTGATGAAATTATTATATATTAGGTTTGGCTGGCAAAGCTAGATATAAGGAACAGTCTGACTTGACATTTTCAGCTGACTATGTCTATGAATCAGCAGTGCTGGAATAAAGAAGTTTGGAGACCTTGGGGAGGGGTGTGGCAGAAAAAGAGGAGAGAGCTGTGCATGTATGGCAACTGAAGCTAAATCAAATGTACCACATATCCCCAGGAAGCAGTTGTGCTCCCACAAGAATATGAATCTGAAGGATGTTTGCAAGAGACCTGTGCTAGTATGATAAATGCTCTCAGCTTGCTGTATCAGTGTTCTGCTGTAGTTATTAGTTATTAGTTATAGGGTAAAATTTAAGGAGAAATGTGAGCTAAAGGTTTTAACTCAATACCATATTGAGTTACCATATGATAAACTATATTTTTTCAATTTATCAGATTTGTCTGTGCTAAGCTGCAGAGTAACAATATTTCTATTGCTTTTCAGCTATGAGAAACCTCCCCCTGGGCTAATTAAGGTTGGTAAATAGCAGTAATTTTTTAGGATTATGAGGGATTTTCACAGAACGTGTTCTAGAGGTGTTTAAATGTCTGTGTTACCTGCATAAATTACAGAGAGGAGTAAGTACTTCCTAGGAAAAACTCAGAGAATCATTACAAACTGACCACTTTGTCTTGGTGATCTAGAGTGAAATGCCCAGAATCAGTGAGAAGGAGACCAGGTCTTTCATCATCTTTTAGCACACTTCATGCAGTATTTAATAGTGTGCATAGAGGGGAGCTGTTTATGGAAAGCAGATTTTCAGTTTGAATGACATCTTTTCAGGATTCTTCTCTATTGCTTAGGCTGAAGTAATTCTTTCATCATGGTCATTATTTTTGCCAAATTTCTATACCTCAGCCAGAAAGTAATGCTTTTAACCTAAAAAATAACTGCTCTGTGTTGTAAAGGCTTCCTTGTAATTGTTATGTCTTACTAGCAAGAAGAGGATGACGAGTCTCTGCTTTAAGTTTTCACTTCTATTATTTATTTAAATAAATTACTAAAATGGATGGGAAGGAATGAAATTCCTATGCAGCAAACTTCTGGCTGCAAAATTCATGAGTGAGAAAAGGTCAAGTATTTTAGATCTTTCGTGTGTTACAAGGAAAAAAGGTAATGGGGGAAATATGTTTCCTGTTAAGTGAAGGTCTGTACTCTTGAAGTATTAATTTTTGCAGAGTTAAAAAAAAAAAAGTAGTAATTTTATTGTCCTTATCTTTCTTCTTTTTTTTTTTTGTAGGAGAATGAAACAAAACCAGAAGACTGCATACCTGATGTACCAGGCAATGAAAGTGCACGAGAATTCCTGGCACATGCCCCAACAAAAGGGCTTTGGATGCCTCTGGGAAAAGAAGTCAAAGTTATGCAGTGTAAGGCTGAAAATATTCCAGATGTCATTGGACCATCATATATCCATCCATTTATGCAGGGGATGGGCAGAATGTCTGGTGGACAGATGATGAAGTCCGGGTAGATTGACATCATGTTGTTAAAAATCAACCAATGTCTTGAAGGCTGGAATAGCCTTGTATTTTATGGACATTACATACATCAACATACCAGTTTTATCTCTCTGTTTCTTCCAACAGATTGAAAATATTTTGCAGAAATAAAAAGTAGTTTGGCTTTTTATGCTGCTTCTGATCTGTCTCAGAGGTGCAATTCACTGCTGCTTTTTTTTTTTTTTTT
>VZTB01012886.1:610631-629550 GCA_013397245.1 Thryothorus ludovicianus | reverse complement strand
TTTTTTTTTTTTTTTAAAGGTTGGAGATGTAAACGTTATGGACACAGAACAGGAGATAAGGAATGCCCGTTCTTTATTAAAGGCAATCAGAAATTGGAACAATTTAGAGTAGTGAGTACCAATATTGTAGTATTGCTGCTGGTATTTTTTAGTACTGATAATGCATAATCTTGCAATGGAAGATAAGCCTGTTAGATGATGCTTTATTAAGAACTTTTCCTCTGTCTCCGGTATAATATAGATGCCGAAAATCTCCTAATAAAGAAAAAGCTACAGGTGTGGTTGGATGTTTGACTACTTTGCAGAAAATCTGCTCTTCAAGAGGAAAATTAATAATTTTTACATATAAATTGGAAATCTTCAAGAACCCGTTTCAACCATTATATTCGGGTTTTTTTGTGATTAAAATGTCAACATAACAAAAAATGTTTAGTCAAGCTTGAGCTGCCCACATTACAGCTGCTTCAAGCCTTCTGCTCTCGCTGTGAACAACCACATCATGAACGCTGTTGTCTAGGTCTGTAATCCAGTCATTGTCTACGAGTCTGATCTCTTGCATGAAGCTGCATCTCAGTTCTGCAGATTCTTCCTGTGTGATCTCTTTAACTATTTCTGTTGCTCTGGATCATTAACCTGTATTTCAGGCTGTCATTGCTTCATGTCTTATGTCCTCATTTTTATCCTTGAAAAATGTAATCTTGGCTTAGTCTGTCCAGAATCTGGATCAAAAATACTGATTGTATGCAACTGTGAAGAGTATTTTTTAGCCCTTTCCCATAACCAGACTGCCTCTATTCTTCATTTTCCCTTAGGCTTCTTTGTTGCATCAAACTCTTGTTGTAAGTCCAAGGCCCTTCATGGTGCATTCCAAACATCTTTCATTTGCTCCTGACATTTCAATTCCCACCTGGTCAGCATCCGCCGTCTCTCCTCTCTGTTGGACTTGTTTGCTTAATCTTCCAACAGAAATGAACACCCCACTTTTTTTCTGTGTTCTTTCGTGGCATGAACCCACCTTAAGTGTCTGCAAAATTTATTTTCTGTCTTCCTTCACAGCTATCTTTTGTTGCAATACCCATTTAATTTGATTTAAGAGCCAGTAGTGGCAGTGCATAGCATGATAGGACAACTCCAGCTTCATTATCCATGTGTCTTATATTCCTTGCTTCTCTATTCCTGTGTGTTTATATCCAGATTTTTTAAATGTACTATAAGATTTATACGTTATTTAGAACTTCCACCTATGTCTAGCTATTCCCACAGATTATGTATGGGATTCTCATAGTTGGCTGTGATTGGAGAGGTAGAGAGGTACACACCTAAAGAGAGTCCCCTTCTTTGGAGATGTAGCTGGATAACCTCCCCCTAGAGCAAACACACCAGTTCAGGTGAACAGTGCTAAGTCTGACAGTGAATTAAGAGCTTGCTAAGCATATTCTATCTTTTGATAAAAGCCTCTTGCATTTGGTTGCTTTGGTTTATTTTTTTTTTTGGGAAATAAGAACATTGGCGATAACATTGTATTTCCTGTTTTCCATTTTAAAGGCACATGAAGATCCAATGTATGATATCATAAGGGAAAATAAACGTCATGAAAAAGAAAAGAGGTGAGTGTGTCAGCAGCAAATGGCATTTTCAGTTTAGTTTTTATTTTGGTAATGTGGCAGTAATGTATAGGTGACCTTTTTATAGAAGCTTATTTTTTAGCTCAGAACATTTTTTTAGTGGCAGTTTCTTTATGTTGACAGACTAATGCATTTCTACTTTCTAAATAATCACTTTTTAGTACTTCCAATTGCTTTAATTCTTTAGCTTCTATATTCTCCCCAAAACAAAGCTTAAAGAGCAGTTGTATGCCCTAATATTCAGGTACCTAGGTCTGATTTTGATTTAGGCCTGAAAAAACAGGTTTTTTTCTTTCACTGCCTTCACTGAGACATTTTCCAAAATTTGGTTTGTCAGGATGCTTTCAGTAGACATGAAGGGAGGATTTAGAAAGCTAGTTCTAGGCACCTGATGTTACTACTTTTGTGAGGTCATTATTTATAAAGTGACAGTTTTTGCTGCTTTCTAGCTTGAACTGCTTCAGTGTGATAAGTCAACAAACTATAGGTAGTCCATAGAGCAGCACTCTTGGAGAGGAATCCTTGAAGAGGATACAGAAGACAAAAACCAAGCAAATACTTTGTCCCTATTTGCCAGTAATCAAGGCTCAAAGGAAGAGTGCCTTTCAAAAATACTTTTGCATCCACAGTAGAGCCTACTCTGTCAGCTTCACTGACATCCTTTCTGTATCAGCAGGGAGCCCTGTTGTAATATCCTAATCCCAATATGCCTCTGTAGGAATAAGCTTAGAGCTTCTTATCACCAGGTGGGCTGGTGATAGCTGTTGCTGTATTATTTTGCACACATAAAAAATAAGCCAATAAGCTAGTCTGCCTTTCCTATCCAATGGGATGGAAAGTCCCTGAAAGCAGAACATCTGCTTGTCTCAAGGGAGTTGCTTTTATCAGTCCATGATATTATCTGTAACGAGAGTGTAATTAAGCAAAAGAGGAAGCATTCCCCTGCCCTTTGCATGCAGCTTCCATTCCTTAAGCCAGGAAGGAAGATGAAAGCTAGGATAAATTGCTAGAGGTAGAGGAGAGCTAGAAAGGATTCTCATTGACATATTTTAAACTCAGGATACAGCAACTGAAGCAGCTCCTGGAGGACTCTACCTCAGAATCTGATAGTAGCGATGACAGTGATGAGGATGATGTAGATGGCAGCAGCTCCACTTCCTCAGAACATAAACACAAGAAGAAAAAGAGAAAAAAGGAAAAGAAAAAGAAAGAAAAGAAGAAGAAGAAAAAGAGGAAGCGTAAATCATCCAAATCTAATGACAAGTCAGAATCTGACTGACAGCAGTCACCTGCTGCATGCTCATTGACCTCTTTATTTGTGAACTGCAAGGAAAGATCCAAAGAATGAGGAGGAAAACACCAGAAAGGGCTTTATTAAACTTGGAACATACATGTGTATGCATACAGCGTCGTACACTGGCATCCTCTTCTTCCCCTCTGCAGTCAGAAAGCTGCACTAGACCATATCTTTGTGCTGCAAAAGCCATGCTGAGAGTCGTTCAGCTTGGTCAGACATTGCATTGCTCTGCATTGCTGCCCGTGACCAGCAGCAGAAACTGGCAACCACCAAGGGATCACCGACAAACCTGCAGTGTTAGCAGACTGTCTGTTGAAGTGTCTTTACTCCATGAAGTTATTTTATTATATACAAAGCCTCATTGTAACAGGACTGCAGTTTGCACCATGCAGAGCACTGGGAGTTCCCTTACAGTGCTTATAATGAGCAGGTTGTACTGTATTTTCTTCCCCACAAACATGCTGAAGTTCCGTGTACTTATCCTAATATTGGCAGCTAGGGAAATAAAGAGTTCTGCTGCAGGGGAAAAAAGGTAATCAAGGGGATTTACTTTAAGACACAATTGCAGCATCAGCAAGACTTGATTTTTTTTTTTAATGTGTGTGTGTGTGTGTGTGTGTGACAAAATCTCAACATTACCACCATTAATACACAGTTCTGAAACATCTAAAGTGAAACATCTACAGGGTCTAAACCGTAGAAGTGGGAAACAAGTGCAATGATGTTAGATATTCAACTTAACTGTAAAGAGGTAGTGGGCTTAGTTATTTAAAAAGGGGGGTTTCACATAAGAAATTAAAAAGTTTAATTTCTGCTTATTCTTCAGTATCAGTTGTTTTGATACAAGTTGAGGGAGGCTTCCTTTTTAAAAGACTTGGAGGTAATAAGTTCCCACTTCTTATGTTTACTAGATTTGATGAGGTAACATTTTTTTGAATCATCCCACAAGAATGTAGATGTAAGGCTCTCAAAATAGTTTTCAACTATATGCATGAAGCCACAGAGCAATAGTAAAGAACTGGTAAGCAGGAAGAAGAGAAAGTTCTGTGTACTTAGTAGACCTTACCTACTGACCACACTGTTCATTTAAATAGCCTTGCAGACTCAACCAGGAAGATGGAGATATCTATAAACAGCATTACTGTAACCAGCTCTCTTTGAAACCATTAGTACAGAGCTGTGACTTTAGGAACTAGATGATGGATATTGGTACTGTGCAAAAGGAAAGAGAAAACTTCTATGGAATTTAGTCTCTGTGGGTATGCTAAGATTGAAAAAAAAAAACAAACCCACATGATAAAGCTCTAATACAGTAGAGTGAACATTAATAGTGAAATCAAGGAACGATAGACTAAAATGCATGTAAGATTTTTTTTTTTATTTTCTTCAAAGCTTTGGAAGAAAGAATGAAGCAAAGTATAAACTGAAATGTTTTTTCTCCCTCCTACATGTCTAAGAGGGATTTAATAAAAATAATCCCCCATTCCTTGCCAGTCATTCACAATATGTTCTGAGGAGAAACAAGATAAGCAAGGCCTAGTTACGAAAAGTTTCTGTATCATATTCCCAGGGCTTGAAGGTGGAGTTATTGTTGCTTGTATTTAGCAGCTCTCCCTGTGGTAGGATTTACTGGTGACTCCTGGTGGTTCCCTATATCAGCAACATCATCAAATTCTAAGGCCCTTGCTCTTTCACCAGAAAATGATTTAACAGCTGAAATAGCATAGGGAAGTCTATAATAAACTGATTCTCTTGGCCAGGTTGGACAGAGCTCTGAGCAACCTGGTCTAGTGGGAGGTGGCCCTGGGGGTGGCAGGAAGTTGAAATTAAATGATCTTTAGAGCCCTTTTCAACCCATACCATTCTAGGATTCTTGTATTGCCAAACTTGGTGCTGAGGTTAATGCATATATAGATTATTGAACAGATGCTGGAAGCATGATATTCACCTGATGCTTTCCAAGAGAGCTCATACTCAGGCTTGCCTAGAGCAGGGCTAACTGAAGATCTTTTCAGTTACTTCAGCTTTTGTCATTTAAGATTGTTCTGAAGCTTAGTTTAATGAAAACAAATTCCATTTTTCCTTTGCAATCCCCTTCATTGCTAGTGGAACTTTCCCTTCGTATCTATCGGGGTAAATATTCCAAAAATTAAGAAAAATACATTAGAGACCATTCCTAACTTGTATCAAATCTATCTGTTTGAGACGCCAAACCACTTTTCTATTCCTGACTAAAGGTCTCTTATATCAGTATCTTTCCAGTCATAGTTAATAGAAGATGCCTCCACAGCAGACCAGTGCAAACTCTGCTGTTATTTCTGTTACTTCACTGAAACGCTTTCAGCTTCTATGGCTGAGAGGTTCTGTGGTGCAGGTACTTATAATCATAGGTTAAATTTTAGTATTTAGTGGCCTTGGATATATATTTTATGTCCACTTACTGCTTATAAACCTTGCCCTTTTCCTCAACAATGAATTCATCTTCATTATTTATTAAATTATTCTGTAGCAATTGGCTTTCACACTGCTTTGTACTAGTTTAATTTCATACACCTTAATCTTACACTGGAAAGTATGTGAATAACTGATTCCTGTTTGTTCTCCCTGTATCATTTCCAGTTTTATAAGCCTCTGTCACATCCCATGTGGGTCTTTACTGCAACTCATAAAAGTAGCATTTCAAAATTTAACAGTTTCAATAGAGAAGATTTATAGGAGCGCTTTTAACAGCCAGGGCTAGAGTGCCGAGATGATTCACGTCATCATTTGGCATTTTAAACACTGCCAAAGCTGTCATTTAAGATAAGTCTTTTAAAAATATGTAGACTAGAGATAAATACCAACACTGGTTTAGATTAATGAGAAACAGTTCTATGTAGAAGTAAACTGAGAAAGAAGGATAGAAAGTTACATTCTTGAAAGACTGACTAGCCTTATTTTTTATATCATAACCATTTAATGTTTTTGTTCAAAAACCATTTTTTTCTGGCCTTCTTTGTAGATGTGTGTTTCCATTTGAACGTCCTGTTGAAGCTGAAGTGCTAGTAATAACATAATTATATAGTTTCATGAAACTAAATAAGTTTAAAGTGCAGGTAAAACAAACCTCAAAGGCAATACAGCTTCCCAGGTCCTTTATCTTAATGCTCTGCACCATTTTTGTCAGGAAGGTGTTTCAGGTAAAATACTGATATTTTCCTGATTTCTTTGGCCATTGAGTTAGTTGGGGTTTATAGTCATTTTGAGTGAGTCAGTGGCAGCAAGTCAGAGGAAGCTAAGGACTCTAGAAAAAGAATGTATTTGTTTTTCCTTGGTATGCCTTCAGTTAGCATGCCATGAGGGTTACGCGTTTTTGGGGTTTGGGTTTTTTTGCCATTTGCTCTGATCTTCCTTTGTTCGATTTTTAACAGAAAGACATGTAGTTAATATTTTCCAGTAGAAGGCAGAATACCAGACTTTGTAAAAGGGAAAAAAATTTATGCCATTCAGGTGCTACCAAGCTGAAAATTAAAATACAGAATTAATACCTGGCAAGCCAACAGAACTCACAGCTCCGCACCAGTAATTACACCACACCCACTTTGCAACAGGGGTTTCAGTTAGCTACAAATAATGATTTAGAAATCCTGAGCCACAGACAGCAAGTCTGTCCAAACAATGCTCTCAGTATGGCAATCCCAGAGGCCTCTAAGGTTTGTTGCTGGTGTGCCAAGCAGCAAATAGATTCTTCAGCTGCCTTTCAGGAGATGCTGCAGGAAGCATGTGTAAACTTCCAAGGCAGTGCAGTACTGCGACAGTTACAAGTTCTCAGTACTGCCAGTTCTGCAGTGACTCACTGGGCAGTCAGTCTGGCTGCAGTGGGAGCAAAAGCTGACACGTATGTGCATCAGCAAAGCTGAATAGCACCGTGCCTTAGTTACCTGGCTGAATAAAAAGAGCCTGGGCTGGAACTCACAGCCTTTTAAATGCAGTTTGTACTTCACAGCCTTTGTGAAGCATGGCCATTTTACCCAGTGGAACATTAGATTCGGCTGTAAGCCAGTTGAGATGCAATCCACAAATTGTCCATGCTGCTGAATGGAAAAAAAGCCAAGTACAAGGTTTAGTTTTAAGATCACAGGACTAGTACTGTTAAGAGTAGAATACACTGCATATAACCTTATCAAAGAATTTTTCCTTGAACACTGGAGCATTCATGCATACTACTTTAAGTATTGGGCATAGCACGGTTATAGTACAAGATATAGCCTGTTTAAAATAGCATTTGTTTTCAGACAAAACTGTGTAAACTCTCCTACTGCTACTCCCTCACATCCTCTCAGGAGCATCACCAGGCCCTAAATTACTTCTTCCATCTGAGTAGAAATCACACTGAGTAATGCAAGACCTGTAAAAGGATGACCAGCATGTCGAGTATTATCCATTCCCAAAAGTAAGAATACCATCTGATTGTGAGGTTATGAATATTCCTTTATCAGATATAGAAAAGATAGAGCTGAGGCTGTCAGCAGACATGGATGTCAAAAACCTCCGTGCTTGAATTCCTCTTTTTGTTCTTTGAGCTTCTGGTGCTGAGATTGTATGCAGCACAGAAGCCAAATAAGAATATTTATTGCATTTAATTTTCTTTCATTGCTTGAAGTAAAAAGGAGTGGAAAACTTGTCATCACAATGACTTTTTTTCCCCCCCTAACAGCTTGTGGTAAAGGCTGTAGCTATAGCAGAGCTTTAACAATTAAGCAGTTGGTATTAAAAAGAATAGGGAGATAAGGATCAGTTGGGTAGGGGAACATCAGTACTCCTCACTAAGAAGAAAAACAGCATAACTTCAGTTACAGGTCAAACTATTAATAGGTAGGCACAAAACCTGAACACAGTCACAGGAAATGCTACTTTTATCCATGTAGGTTACTCTAGGGCACAGAGAATAAGAACATGGGAGAAGAGGCAAAAGACAAGTTCTATCTGTCCATTCACCCTACCTTTTTTTAAAGGAAAAGGAGACGTTTATTTTGTTGGGGTTTTTTGTTTCACTGTCTTTTTCACTGACACTATCACTTTATTTGGGAATCACTCAAGACTGGCAATATCATATTTATTTTTCTCACACAGTGATAATAGTCTTCATAGACATGGGGAGGAAATTACATATTTTTGTGCTATCCACCTCATCTAGATCAGTCTGATATCATTATTCATAAGACAGCTCAGCACAGACCTAGTTTTATCATCTTAGTTCTATAAGGAGACTTCCAGGGACAGTATTAACTGTAAGTCATAGAAGTCATCAGTAAGAAGTCAGGAAACAGAGCACACTACTAAAAACTTCTGTTTTACCTTCCAGATCCATCTCTCCAGCTCAGGGCCTCCGTAAAAACTCAAAAATCTCCAGAGAAAAAGGGGAGGAGAGGGAAGCATCAAATCAACTCAATGCTTTAGTTTAGTCCTCAGTCATGAGAGTAAGATCTGAGAAACTGTCTTGAAACTTTAAAACCACACTTGACTTCATACAGCTGTAACTATATTCCTTTACATTTTGACAAAATCCAGTTGATAGAAAAAGAATCCTGCACTTATGTCTATGAGATTACATGGACAGGCTTCACAGTTCTGCAGAATTTAATAACTGTTATGCTATAATAGCAGCAGTGCACATACATGGCCAGCTCAAGCTTCTTTGATACTGTGTAAAGACAGAACACAAGAAGTCTCGAAGTGCAATTCTATCAAATTTATTATTTAAATAGTGGATGTGCTAGTTATAAAAAGGTGACTTTGGTGTTAAATACTTAATTCCATTTTAATCGTGTCCTCAGTCTTTACAGTGTCACTTCTTGCCTTTTTAGAGTGAACAACAACTTACAAAATATACAAGAGAATAATCATCAAATCTTGGATTTATGCAAAACAAATCTTTGGTATTTCCCCCCCACACTTCTGCCCCAATATTTGCAATTATCTTTTCTTAGAGAGGGACTTCCTTGTTCCATGCCCTAAGGAAAAAAAAAAAAAAAAAGAAAAGTTAAGTCAAACTATGTCAAGATATCAGTGATTGCCTTTTCCTATTGCAGGCATTGATGGTTGATATTAGAAGTATGTACTCAACTTCCTAGCTAGTATAAAATGAGTGCATGAGTGGTGTTGGAGTTCAGAATATCCTAGCATACCAGATAAGAGTTCCATATGAAGCTCATATCACATTCTCAGTGTACTCTTGTAACTACATTGTTGAATGTATCCAAGAAACTTCACTATTTCTGGGAAAAATATAAGAAATATTTTGGGATTATGCATGATTCCTGAATCCTCTTACTAAAGGCTGATCATCAATTAAAGGTTTAATACCAGTGTTCAATCTGGCTTCAGGACTGATGCCAATTTTCACTAGTAAGACACTTCAGCCTGTTTGTTTCCAACCTTCCTTACACTTCCAAGATGAAAATCTAATCTTTTGTCTAATATGTGAGAGAGACTATCTTTACTTATGTATTTCCTGATGGAATATTTGCATTCATTTTATTATGCTAACTTGTTCTTTTCCAGAAAAAAAATGATCTTTTATGTAGCTTCTTGTATCTACTGACCCTTTCCAATTTATAATCTTTTCAATTTATAAGCTTTTCAGACTCTCACACAAATGCACAAAAGCATATTTATTTCTCAATCTACTTCATTTTGATTTTTCCCTGTCTTCCTCCAAAATAGCCAGAGGTTTATACTCCATGGAGTTGGAGATCTTAAGAATTATCTATAAGCATTTGTGTTGTATCAAATTACAAATCATTTGGGCTGAGATAGATGAGCAGCTTAAATATATATAAAAGCATATACTGCAAAGTGACACAGGTCCCAGCACTTTAAAAAGACAGTACAGCAGTGTATAGAGCAATTAGACTAAAACTAAACCAGCAGGTTTTGGTGTGAGTTTCCTCCTCCATCCTTACATTAAACAAAGTAGGAACATAACCTGGTCAAAGAAGGCATTCATAGCCTGGTGATTAAGTGATCAAAGTTTAGCTTGCTTCCCCCCCACCACCTTGTCTGCATGTGTAGCATTTGCTATTATTTCACAAACAACCCAAAATCCCTGCAGTTTAAACCAAGAAAGATTACTCCCCAAGGTAGAAAAATGCTTGTAACAGTCATTTTTGTAGCTTGTCACTGTAAACCAACCTTTGTGCACACTGTGTTTAGGCAGCTCCCACACTTCTACTTCTTCCACCTCATGTCTCGTGTCTCTGCGCTTTGAAGGTGGCTTGCCCATTCTTTTCTTCCTTGGTTTAACCAAAGGTGGGCACACTAAAGAACAAGAAACAAAATGGTGTTATTTCTCCAATGCTTAGTCTCAAGGCAAATTTAATCTTGACTTTCACCAGCTCGTCTGTGGTGTTCCTCTTTCTCCTTCCCTTTTTTGTACCCGTTTTAGTAGCAGATAAAATTGGCACTACACATGTCAAGCAAGTCTTACACATCCACAGTATTTAATCACTGTCAAACCATAATTCTGGATGCATTGCGTTTTGGGTCATGATTTGGATTAGGTGTCAATATGGTAAAAAAGGAACCTAATGCATCGGGTAGTTCTGCTCTAGTTCTCTTTTTGAGTGTTGAAGTCTAGTTGGTGCTGTCCAAGTGACCCAGTTCACCCACTGTCTTTAAAAGACCTTCAGACCTGTGAAGTTATGCACTACAGGTACACTCTAGATTTAGTGTATGATATTACTGCTAAAGCAGTATATATTGTGTAGACAAACCTCCTTACTTGCAGGGCACTTTAATTTGAAAAAGCAAATAATAATCTAGGCAACATTTTTAAAGAGGATGTAATTTTAAGAGCTCTTCTGAGGCACAAACAGTGCTCAGAAACCTCCAGTTCCTGCTTCCTGACACTGATTGTGATAACTTCTTCAAACTACCTGGGCTGGAAAAAGAGGAAGAATAAGCAAGGAATAGACCAAATATCCTCAGTTTGCTGCACCATTGAGAATTCAAAGACCTAGAAAAGACATGCTGAAAGTTAAAGGTAAGGGCTATTTTAGAACTATTACCATATTTTTATACATTGTTGTAGAACAATGCTACTAAAGTAAAATGTTTTCAACTTTTATAGAGCATGCTAGCATTAAAAGTCAAAACCCTACAACACTGAAGTCTGCACAGAGAAAGCCTCCAATGCAAGAGGCAAATAATTCTAACCCCCAATATGCTCAAGCAGGAAAGCAAGGCAGAGAAAGAACTCTAAGGAATACACTCTACTGGGCTGTTGATATAGGAAAGCTAATGTATATTATCAGTGAACTGAAGAGAAGCAAATCAGTCTGTTCTGAAGATAGCCTCACACTCCATGATTTGATAGACTGAGATACTTGAAACACATCACCCAGGAGGAGTGGCAATACCCACACTACAAGAAATTCTGTAGCTGTTCCAATCAAAACCAATCTGAACTCCAAGTAAAACATTAACTATAAGTAAGAAAAAACTATCTGCTTCGTGAGCTAAGAAACTAAGGTTTCACTGATCAAAACTAGGAGCTACCACAGCACAGTTATCAAGAGTAGCATTATCTGGATAAAGAATTAATATTACAGTTTATGGCAGTAACAACTTCGCACAAATAAAGGCTTTCCTTTGGCCACATCAAAGTATTTAATGCTTTGATTTCCTATAATAACTTTTTTAAAATCCCTAGAAGTAGCTCTGATGCACCCTCATTACCCTGTTTCAGTTTGAGAATGCTATAAATATATCCAAGACATACTGACTGACAGGCATTTCACCAATATCAAAGCAACAAGGATTAGTTTTATTATTTTCAAATCTTATACAACTATCACATGCTTGCTATTTTGTATTATATCCTTCTGAATACTCTTTAAAAACAAAAACACACAAGGAAAGTGGTACCTTGTTCTTTGCTCTTTGCTGGAGGTGAGAAACTACCATATACGTGGCTGGTAAATCTGGGTTTAGCACCACTTCTAATCCAGTACTCTTCAGGTGGTATCCCCATGTTCTCCCTTAACAGCCTTCCTAATTAAATTTAAAAAAAAAAACTAAGGTCAGAATTTAGTCTTGGTAACACTGGTGTACTGTCTAAACCACAAGCAGGAATGCAAAGCCAGGTACTGGATTTGATTGTAGGAGTCTGTTGAAATAGAAACAGTCTTCTGGAGACCACACTTAACAAAAATTACAAGACACACTAAGTCTACAGATTTTGAACAAAAAAAATTAAGTTTAAGAACATTAAGCCTACTATTAGAAGTAAATCACCCTGTTTTGGTTGTTTTTCACAATACAAGATTGTACTAGACCTACTGCCACCTACTGAAGTGACCACATGACCAGCTGCAAACTCTTCTTGCTCTTGGTTTAGATGAATCCAATTTCTAAGTGTATCTACCTTTGATTAAATAAGATGTCCTTTTCCAGGTCAAATTTAATACAGTTTCACACCAATTTTCTGAAAAGAAGACATTTTTTTTGCTAAAAGAGAGCAGTAGCTGCAATTAAAAAAAAAAAAAGCTTGTTTGACTCCACAACTGCAGAGAAGTTACACAGGGTATGTCCATCAGATTATAATGAATTTAGCTCTGTTTGATGCACCCAGCATTAGTCTGCAGTAGGAGAGTCAGACTGTAAAAATCTAAATGCTTCTAAGGTACTAAGCAACAGTAAACACACAATCAAAATTACCTTAAGATTTACCAATTAATAAATTGCCACTAATATCAGTTGAGTATATAAAATCTAACACAAAGGAGAGTTTCTGCATTATTCTCTGCTGATTGTGAAAATGCAGAGTCCTTGTACAATAGGTAAAAAGTTGCAGCAAACTTCCTCTGCTTCAGAAAAAGTATTCTGCAGGACTTCTGGCTCTTGGCCAAATTTGAAGCTACAACATGCTCTAATCTTCCCACTAGTTTAAGCTACAATTTGAAGCTGCAGTTAGGTGTTCTTTGTACATGCTACTAATCAGCACATTGTCCTTAGCAATTAGCTCACCTCCCAAGAATTTCCGTAGCATTCGCTGGTGTTCAAGTCCTTCTCTTCTTGTCATAGGCCTCTTTCTTCCATAATATTCATAGTCACTGTACACAGCTTCATCTTGTTCTCTCTTCTTTGGCTTGTAAACTATGCCAATGTTTTCAACAAGCCCACTCCTAGTTTTTATTTTCTCTTGACCAGGCCAGCTAATTAATTGTGCTGGTACAGCATTTTTAGGTGGTTTCCAAAGCACTCTCTGGCCAACTCGGTAGAAATTCCCTTTACTTGGCCTCAAGATGCCATATGGAGCAGCTTCTTGAAAGAAATACTCAATTTCATCCATGTCGTCATCCTCTTCCTCCTCAGATTCATCCTCTCCATCGCCCTCTTCTCCCTTCACAGAAGATTCTTCAGAGTCTTCAACTTCTGACAAACTCTTAGTTGTTTTTCTGTTGAGAGAATCGGTTTCTTTCCTACTAGAGGACCTAGAATGTGCTCCCAGCTTTCTACCTTTACTGGAAGCCTCTTTTGTGCCTGAAGAGTTGACATCTTGATCATTCAAGCTGTTCATCTGTTCCTGTCCTACCACTTCATCTACATTAAGGGACCCACCACTTTTAATTTGCTCTTTCTCTAAGCCCTCTTTACTTTTCTGAAAAGTATGCATGCTTTTCTGAAGCACATAGTCAGGCACAAAATAAGACACTGGGGCATTATCAATTGATGAGCCTTCCTCTCTAGAGGACGTGTCATCAGAAGACAGACTGATTACACTTTGACGCTTCCTCTGTGGCAAACAAACATTGTAGTTTGTGTCCATACCGTCCAAACAAGCCAGCCAGCTGCTAGAGGGAGCAAACTTCTCAATTGATTTGTCACACCAAATACTTTTTTCTGTCTGACTTTCACTGATTGCACTGTGGCTTAAATTCAGCTTTTTCTGCTGAAAGTCACTCATTACCTCCATGTTAGACGGAAGTAGTCCTGCTTGTTGAATAAAGCTGGGCTCTTCTTGAGAAGTTTTTGATCCTGCAGACCTTTTAGTGCTGGATTTCTTAGCTATTACCAATGGTTGATCTACACCAACACATCTTGCCAACTCTGCGATTTGCACTGCCATGGTTTCACCTGGGGGAGATTTTACCAGCTTTTCTGCATCCAGCTTCACTTCATTATTTTGGACATCTTTCTCTTGCACAGTTTCAGCACCCTGTTTGGAGGTGCCAACAGCTTTTCTCTCATCTAAGGAAGCTCCTGGCAGCATGTTCTCCCCTTCATGAGGGCCATATATCATGCCTTCACACGAGCTAACAGAAAATAAGTCATGTGGCACTATGTTCTCTGGAACTGGTTTACCACTTCCCACGTCATACAATGGGATTGTTTCTTTAAAGGACTTCCACAGCTGAATAGCTGGAGAGCCATTTCCATATTCTATCCTCACTTCTTCCTTCTCAAAGGCATAGCTTCCAGTAGGAAGATTTCTATACTGTGTAGAGCTGGCAGGGTTCTTATTATGAAACTCTCTGTCTACCACAATAGAAGAGCCAAATGAATCTTGTTTCTCTGAAGCACTTTCAGTCTGTATACTTATACCAGGAGAAACACAGGCTGTATTTCCTGCATCACAACCCTTCGTTTCTGTACGGATATCTTGATGCTTTTTCTGCTTGCTTTCAGGCTGTCTAGGATCAGTCTGTGTTTCTTTTGTCTCCATTTTCTTCCCAGGGCTATTATAATGTCTAAATCTTGTTGCATGATAAAACATCGGGGAAGGTGGGGCAGCATTAAAATAAGGCCTTCTGTTAATTCTTGCATGCACTGGATGCTGTGGAACAAAAAATCTAGGGTACTCATGGACCGCAACAGAGTAAAATGGAAAATACGGATTTCCCCTTCGGAAGCCTAGACATTGGTGACAGAAAGAAAAGACAAATATAGCATCTTTCTGAAGTAAGTCATCCTGAATCATATTTACTTAGACAGTTTGCATAGACAGGGACAGCTACAAGAGCAGACACATTGGTAAATAAAACACACCACCTTTCAATGCTTAGAAGCAAATCTGGTGCAAAAGCTCAGGGAGAGTTCTTTGTTAGGGAATAGCTTATCTCAACATCTACACTTAAACCAGAGCTTGATTTCATCCCTTGGAACATTCACCAATTTGTTTTCTGTACTTTTTTTGGCTATTTTATGGACTATTGCTATAGCACTGCCTTTGAAAAAGACAGCTCCAGATAGAAGGCTCACAGAGGTATAGCACAAGGTGTATTTAACAATATTTTTCTTATTTCCTTAAGCTTACATTTATCCATACCTATCATGCATGCACATATATAATTCATATATACCCACACATATTAGTTGCTAAATATATTCTAGAGCTCTGTGTCTGCAGGATAACCACTACTTAATATTTTGCTTAGCTTCCATTCTCCAGAAGTAGACACTTTCCACAACACAAGCTACATATTTAAGGCAGAATTAACATAGTGCTAACAGTTGTCAAAAATTTATTAAGTTAAACTCCCAAGAGGCTCATTAACACAGATACTGCAAGAATGGAGGAAGAAGTATGTAACTACCGAAGCAAAGAGCTCACGGAAAGCTGCTGTTTACCTTACCTGGGGCAGGTATGCAGTATGGACTGTAAGCATGACTGAAGTACCATGGATTTGGATAAGGCTGTTGAGCTGATGGCTGCGCATAAAAAAAGGGTCTTGGGTGGTTTGTGGAACATGATTCACTTTCTGAATTTGAGGCAGTATTCATTTTTCTTTAAACACTAAAAGAGAGAAGTGATCACTATCAACCACTTTAAAAATTGCATGACTTAATTATTTTTATGTTCTGTCAGAATTTAGCAGATGTTCCTCTCCCTGCCCCCAAAAAACATATCCTTCCAAAAGAAAGCTGCTGTCTTCCAAACAGAAGGTAGAAAACTGACATTGCTATCAAGGTCAGATATTTCAGCCGGGCTTTGTTATGCAAGCTTTTGTACACAGCTCTCAATATTAGTCCTTCAAGGCAACCTTGTAACATGCTCTAAAGCTACAAAACTTCAGTAGTCTTAGATGCATACATGCCTAGAAGTAGTATCCCAGCCGATTAAATGAAAAACACCTTCAGTTAATTAGCCTTGAGCAAGAGACCACACACACAAAAAGGAAAAAAAAAGAAAAGAAGAAAAAGTAAGGCTTCACACCACAATCAGACGTTCAATGCTTCACGAAAAACACACTACTTAATGCTAATGCACGTGTTGTTACACATTACAATAATAACTCTATTAATTCAGGATTTGTGCTTTATACTATACTTAAGAGCAACGACAGCTAACTAACATAGTAAATCAAGTATTTCAGTGACACTCTGCTTCCTACGCTTAAACCAAATGATAGGTAGCAAAAACAACCCCGCCAAAATCCTTATGCGTGAGTTTGCATTCAGAGCCATAGAAAATTCACAAGACAGAGCTTCCTCCCACGCTTACATGTCTCCTCAGTAGTTAACTAATACTTGCAAGTAAAGCAACACTATCACACACAGCTTATAAGCAAGACAATAAGGAATCAGAGCACCCCAAAGCTCAACCCTTAAGACTCAAGCACTTCAGAGTTACTACAAAAAAAAAAAAAAAAAAGCTATTCTGCGACCTGTTACAAACTAGCACACGGTTCAGCCTGGAGATTCAGATTGCCCTAGGAGCACTGGAACCCTCTTCAGCTTCCATCTAGGGTAGCCTGTGCAGCTCTTGAAAGCACCCAAAAGCTTACAGACTCCTTCAGGCCAAAGAATTACACTGACCCTTGAAAAGGAGGGTGGCGCAGAAAAGGGAAAGACCCCACAAAAATAAATCAAACCACCAAACAAAACCTCCTACAAGAACTAAGCTATTCCTACCCCCTCAGAGCCCCCAAAACTAACGTCCAATGCTGCTGCTGCTGCTGCTCACAGCCCAGCAAAAAACCAACAAAGTCCTCTGCTCACCCTCTTTATGGCAGGCAGCTGCTACTTGTCCACTCCTCCTCCCACCTGAGGCTCATTTAACAGTGATGCAGGGAACGTTTTTCCATCATTGTGTGGGAGGAAAATCAAAACACAAGGATAGGAATAGTTGTAAAAGCCTTCAGCTGGTGTACAGAAAGCTGGCAGTCTTATCTTGCAGATGTTTAAGCTGTGTCTCTGAGTAAATCTGGTATTTCCTTTTTATAATGTTGGAAATTACTTTCTTTTTATTATTCTTTTAAGAAGAAAAAGGAAACATTACCATCTTCTGATTCAAACTTAAAACGGTTAAAAACACTTCTTTCAGGAAAAAAAAATCTAAAGGCCAAGTTTACATTTATTTTCAGGGTTTATCAGTTGTTCAATACTGAATAAAGGGAGCAATGTTCTTCCATCCTAACATGGCTGAGGGGCATGACAAATGTAATGTTATTTCCATATGAACAGGAGAAACACTTCTTCCCATACAGCGTACTCCACCGTGTGTCACAGGAATTTATGAAATGTGAAGCTGCAATTTGACTCTACCCTGCGTCTTTACAGGAAGTGAGAGTCTGAGTGGCTGCTCTGGAATTGCACATCTCCAGATAAGAGACCACTGGTACTGGGGCAGGTGGCAGGAGACAAAAGGACACTGCATGTGCTATACAGGCTGGTGAGGGATTAGGGAAAAACAAGGGGGTATGGATGCTTTGAGACTCTGTCTTCCTGTGTTGGGAAGTTCACAAAATTTATGTGGTTTTTCAATAATGTTCAGATTAAACACGTTCTTTGTACCAAAACACAAACTATAAAATGGTTGGGTAAGGTTACTGAACCATTCCTTGCAGACCTTCTCAGCCAAAGCTTGTTCTTTCCACTGACAGCAGCTCTTGCACTTCATATGACTTGTAGTGACAGGACAATGAGCAACGGGTACAAAGTGATACAGGAAATTTAGGCTGGACATTAGTAAGAAATTCTCCATTGTGAGGATGGTGGGGCTGGAACAGGCTGCCCAAGGAGGTTGGATGTCCTATACCTGGAAGTGTTCAAGGCCAGGTTAGACCGGGCTTTGAGCAACCTGACCTGGTGGGAGGTGTCCACGCTTGTGGCAGGGGCAGTGGAACTCCATGGTCTTTAAGGTCCCTTCTAACCCTTAACATTCTATGACTCTATGACTTGTCTGGTATGTTATCCCCAGCCCTGCTCTGCATCTATCACACTTTCACCTCTTTGAAGTGAAATTCCCAGTCTTTCTCTTGGTGGATGGACCCAAAGAGAAATAAAGAAATAAATAACACTGGGTGGCTTTTTAAGAGATATATGTTTTCAGGATTTTCCTTTCCCTCATAGCTCCCTTCAGCCTCCTGTGCCCCTGCCAATTCCTTCCATCCTGAAGTAAGCTCCAGTCCCCACAAAGCTCAGGTGAACTTGGCTTTTAGGGCAGCAAACCCACACTTGGCCGAAGGACATTCCAGAATTCCAGGACGGCTGAAGGACTAAAGGCAGGTCCCAGGGGGACAGGACCCCGCTGGATGTTAACCCTGAGGCCCACAGGCCTCCAGGTTGCAGCCAGCCCGGAGTGCGAGGCCTGCGAGGAGCTGGAGGAAAGGAGGCTCCGGGCGGACCCCATGGCTCCCTGCAGGACCCCGAAAGGAGAGTGGGGCCAGGCGGGGCTCGGTCCCTTCTCCCCGGCTACCAGCGACGGGATGAGAGGAAACCACATGGAGTTTCACCAGGGGTGGTTTCGGTTGGACCTTAGGAGGAATTTTTTCCCGGAAGGAGCCATTAGACACTGTGGGCTGCCGAGGGGGGAGGTGGAGTCACGGTCCCGGGAGGGGTTTCAGGGTAGCCTGGATGTGTCGGTCAGTGCCGGGGTCCGTTTGACAGGGTGGTGTCCGGTCGCAGGCGGCACTCGGCGCTCCCGGAGGCCTTTCCCGAGCCGGCGGACGCCGTGCCCCAGCAGGGGGCGCGGGCCCCGCTCCGTCCCGCGGCGGGCGCCGCTGCCGGGGCG
>VZTB01012886.1:594254-610177 GCA_013397245.1 Thryothorus ludovicianus | reverse complement strand
AGACCCGGGAGGAGGAGGAGAGGCCGTGGGGATCGTTTGTAAGCGCGGAGTGAGGCGGTGCTGGAGGAGCGGGAAGGTGCCCCCTTCCTTCTGGGGGAAGCAGGAAAGGGATTAAGGCCGTGCAGGGATGGGACGGCGCACCTGAGCATCGCGGAGAGGAAAGAAATGTATTTCCTCGCCCCTAGTCCAGCATCGCCGCGTCCCGCGGGCGGGAGGGCGCGGATGGGAGGGGGGGGCTCCCCTTCTGCCGGGCAGGTGGGGATGTCTGAAACGCGGCGCTTGTGTTGGCAGCGCTCGGAGGGACGCGCACTGCGAAGTCTTGCAGAGCAGCAGCGTAGTGGCACTGCTGCTCCTTGTAGCTGCCCCTGCGTTCCCTGCTGATCCAGTCGAGCACACAAACACTCTGGGTACCTGCAGTGGCCACGGGTGGCCTTCCGTGGTCATATGCGGCTTTAAAGAGTCACATAATTCTTAGTAAGCGTTTCTGGACTAAATAAACACATAGTATAGCTTTGACGTTAGTACATTTGCATGCCTAAAATTTTTCTGGCGTTTTCCATTATTTCTGCTATGAAATAGGATAAATACCTGCTGTTTTTGAGATAATTTTAATTATGATTTAGAAATGGACTTGTGCTGTACTTAGTATGTATATTTTTAGAGGTTTTATTGCAAAGCCCCTGCTTGGCATTTCTACATCATGTACATCTACTTTGTGATCATAATGGGCCTGAAAGGCTGTGTGCTGTTGTGAGCTCACCTAGGGCCGTGGCTACATGAATTTTGTTCAGATGTTGTATTCAAGAGGTTATTAGTTCAGTTTCTCAGAAATGTATCTGGAGGAATAGTTAATTTTTAGTGTTTAATGTTCTCCAATGCATACATCAAATAATCTCACAATTTGAGTATATGTGTCACACCTTTTCCATTATTGTTTTTGTGTGTCGAGTAGAAAGGGCCCTTTATACTCAGAGATGTGTAAGCAGCATCTTTCAGGAACAGACCAAAGAGGGAGATGAGATGCTGCTGCTTATTTAATATTTTTGACTACATTTTAGACAGATGGTTGTTGTTGTTTTTTTCTTTGCTGAAGCAGGCTTTTTTGTTTTGGTCATGTGATTATGAAACAGACCAGAATTGGTGCAAACCCTGACATTTCTCTTTCTTAGTTTAGTGACTGTTGTGCTTTGAGAATAAATTTTATATGCATGAGTATGTTATCCATTATAAGACTTAACCTTTCAGGAACTAACTTACAATTAGTTAAGCTACATTAATGACTAATTAATTTCTTAATGTAAGAATGCTTGAATTTATACTTAAGTGTCATGTAGTGAATTTTTAAGAAAATGACATGTATTTTTAAACTGGAATTTAAATTGTTACATAAAACAGACTAGCTTCATTAGTATACCGTAGTTCAGAGAAAAAAACCATGTATATAGAGGATACATGGCTGGATCTTACTGGAGACATCCATCGCCCATTTTTTTCAAAGGCTAGTTTTCCAAAACAGGTCTAGTCTTCCGCAAAACAGAAACACCCTTGGGGGTGGAAACTACCTGTGCTCAGTGTAGAAGTCCAGTTGCCAATTTAAGCTGTTGATTTATCATGTCATAAATGCTAATTTTCTTTTTGAGCCAGTATTTCCTTTAGTGTTTGACTTCCTTTAGGAGCAGAAAAACAGGAGTGCATTGTGACCAAACGTGTTGTTAACATGAAGTCTGACACTTCAGTCTCTAGTTTCTGTGTAGTTTCAGAAAACTCACCTCAAAGTTGTAACTCAACCTCCCAAGCATAATACGCATGGCAAATAGTAGTACTTTCTAAGTGAGGAGTCATTTTCAAGGTAACATTGTAGGATTAAGTCTTTCTTGTTTTTAGTGAAATTTCACCTTGTTGCCTTATTAGAATCTCCTTGATGTCCTCCTGGACTACTGTGCTATCAAAGACACCTTTAATGGCTTTAGAAGAGAGGAAAACTTCCAAGTCTGGAACTGCTTCATCAATTACCTATTTCTTTCTCACTGCTAAGGATGCATATTTGATACATGACTCAAGAATCTAGAGCTTCCAACTCCCTTTTCTTCTTTCTTTTCTATCTTTGAGGTCTATTGGCTAGGTGTGTCAATTTACATAATCGATTCTAATCAGTTTTAGTACTCGAATTCCCTCTTGCTGGTAGCTGGTGTGTGACGTTTGAAACTGGTTGGTTTGTAACTCGGAGTATCCCTCATAGTAACCAAGTGTTGAAGTGCGTGAGCTGGGTCCTGTGTGGCTAGCAGGGAGGATTGCTATCTCCACACACACCAGGGCTTGTGTAGTTTGGCTTAATGGTTGTTCAGGTCTAAATTCTGACCTTTTATTATGTTAAAAATAGTGAATGAGTCACTTCTTTAGACGTGTTTTTACTTGTGATTTGTATGAAGCTGCCCTTGGATGGAAATAGGAATTTGATTAAAAGTGCACAAAAAGTAGTATTTAAAGCTGGATTTTTTTTGTTGGTGTTGTTTTTTATTAGTTAAAACTAGATTAAATAAATTGAACATCCAGGGAGATAAGTTTGGGTTGTTGGAGTTTTTTAAAATTTTCTTCCAGACATATGGAAGATGAAGTGTGCTTTTTTTCAAGTGTGAACTGGAGTTAGTGAAGTTAGAATTCAAGAGGTATTTAAATGGCTGAAGATGCAGATGGGAACCTGTGACACTTTCATAGATTTTCTGCATGTTTCCCACCATTTTATGGGAAGTTAGGCATCTAATCTGACAGACTAATTAATGGGATTTTCAGAAGGACTTTTCTGAGTATCAGAATCCTTTTTAAAAACCCCAAACAAAAGATGCCTATATATCTTTTGCCCTTCTTAATAATGAGGGTGAAAGTAATTATTTTTTAAATAAGTTCAGTTGATGAATGTCTTATCCATGTGCCTTGTATGTTTCCCTACCAAATTGGAAATAGTCAATATACCTATCCCATATTACACACTGCAGTATGGCGCTATGTATGTAGTGCAGTATATATCCCGATCAATCTTTGCCTGACCTCAGAAAATAAACAGATTCAAGGAAGGCAATTAATAGCCTAGCCCATAACTCATTAACATTTGATGACTAATTTTTGAATGGTCTCATTCAGATTTGAAGTACATGAACGAGTGTTAACAAGCCACATCATTAAAATTACTAAAGTAAAAAGGAATAATTACTTAGAAACAAACCCTCTTATCAACGTGTTGCTTAATGCTGCTCTTCAGCTTGATAGGGAAGTACTTTGTATCACCCAGTGATTACTTGGCTTCCTTTGCAATGTAGCATCCTGTGGCTTTCCAGCAGCTACCTGCCAGTCCTGTTTTGGATAGCTGGCTTCCAAGAAATCACCCAGAGCAAAATGGTCACTCTGGTGACATCGTTGAAGGGGAAAGTCCCATTCCTAGAACTTGTATTCAGGGATTATTTTTATTCTATCAGAATTTCTGTTCAGGATATTAAGCTAACTTCAGCCATCCATCTTTTCATCCATAAGTGAGAAATGTCCACTGCTGCACAGTTATTGGGACTACAGAGAACAGTAGTGCATCTGTAGACATTTTCTCAAATCCACAGTTTTTTGTTTATCTCAGATCCAATGACTGTATGCCAACTAGGCACAGCACAATGAGAGAGATGTTGGGTTGGGATTGGGAAGAGCTAAGCCTCTTGCTTTCCTCTTTTGGAAGTTACTCCATGGCTTTGGACAAGCTGCTTTTTATTTCAATGCCTCAGTTTTTCAGCCTCTAAAGTGAGGAGAGTATCTCCTTTAAAATTGTCTTGAACTCCTCAAAGAGGTGTGAGAGAAGTAGGTAAAATAGGATGATTTTCCAGGCACTACATGATGTTTCTACCACTTGTCCTAATGTTTTGAACAGACGCAATTCTCTTGGGCAAATGACAGTATAAATTATGGAAATTTTGGACCAGAAATGCAGAGATCCTTGATGTATTTATTTCCGTTACAAGGGATAGGGATGTGAGTCCTGACTTTGTGACAAATACAAAACTTTGTTCTTTAGCAAATGGTTATTGTTGGCAGCAAAACATAGTGTGGATGTGGAAAACAGGAATCGTGTATGTGGCATGTTCCTGCCATGTGCACTTCCCTGGAGTACACGACAGATGGTTTTCTGTAAACCAGACACTCCAGCTTTGTAAATGTATGGTTCAAAGGTGGTCCACATCACATAAATGTTCTGCAACAGGATTCCTGTCATCTCCTCAATCTTTTCTGCTACTGAGGGTCGTACTCAAATGTTCCAGTTATTTATAGTAATTAATTTCACAGTTTCAACTCGTCTTCTGCTGAACAGGTTTGCTTTTTCAGTTATTGACTGTCAGCAGCTAGCTGCCAAAAATGTCTTTAATCTTACTAGCAGGTGTATATAAATTTCTCCATGGCATCCTTGACTTGTTCTGGTACCTAATGACTGAACCAGTGCATATTAGTTTTCTTTCTTTCCTGTTTCTGAAGCAATATTTCTATACTTTACGATTACATAAGAAAAGGAAGTTATGGTATCAGTGAGTTCTTTTGCTAAAGCTTAGTGTTACTGATGCTCTGCCCAAACAGAGCTTAATCCACCAGCTTGTATTGTTCTTGAAACTTTACTCCTAAGCCAGGAAAAACAATGCTGTAGAGCGACTTGGGATACCAGCAGAGCCACAAGCTATTTATTTCTGTGGGCCTAACACACTTAGGAAGTCTGTGTGTCTCTGTAGCCGTTTAAAGTTCAGTGCAAAATCTGTCAATGGATTGGGTTGCATGGTGAGCTGTTCCCAGAGTACCGGGAGGGTGGGCAGTGGTGCAGAGATGGGATGCACTCTAACTTGGGAAAAGAAGCTGTGACCTGAGGCAGAAGGTCATTGCTTTAGATGGAGCAGTATCTCTATATCCTCGATGTATTTATGGTTTAGTGACTTCAGAGGTTACCTGAAACTTGAAGGTCTTCAGTCAAGACTTGTGCCAGTGTCTGTTATTGTAGCACACAGCAGTATCTACTCCTTCCCCCAGGTATCTAAGCCTTTTCTGTTTTCCTTTATTAACTGCCTTCACCTCAGTAGTGAGCATTGGGTTTGACTAGCTGGACTGTTTTCCAGTTAAACAGCCAGGGAAAACGAAGAGTTTGAAATTCTAGTTCGTGTATATTTATCACTGAAAAAGAAATAGATCAGGGACACTAAATTAGTAGTAATTAAAGTGGCATTAATTAAGCATATCTGTTTCAAGTGAGTGAATGTTGAAAGACCGCTGTTTCTGAATTGTATTACAGGCAGGGCTGTGTCAAAATAGAAGACCTTCAGTGTGGCTGGCAGGTATTTCTACTGCCTTCATCTTACACTAAATCTTGTGTTTTTGTGTGGAATTTAAGGAATGTCATTTCACACAAGTTGTTTCAGCATTCTCTGTCCATCGTGAACTGTAGTGATAGCGATATCAAACATGTCCTGGTTATTCCTCAGTTCTGGAATGCAGTAGAACATTGCAAGATTAAATAAATCTGGAAGCATTTGATAGCTGTGGTACTCTGGTGCCCATTATGATGGTAATTTTACTGTCACAACTATCCCATTTTTAATTAGGTTTTGGTGTTCACACGGAAGATGACCTAAAACCTGACCCCATTTTTAAGAGGAGAAACGTCCAAACAAGATAATAGACCTTGGTAGCCACTGTAGATGTTTTGAGCCCTGCTATTCCAACATCCTTTTGCTCCTATTTTTTCCTTGTTTTTCTCTTCTCCCGTCTGCAGCAGTGAAGCTTACCTGGCTGTATGGAGAATACTTGGAATGAAAAACAAGCGAATATGAAATATTAATAGGTGAAGCCCTTTCGCATGGAGCTGATGAATTTAATATGTGTTGGAAATACAGACTTTTAGGGGGGTTTTATTTTAGTTTTTCTTTTTTAATCCTTAGCACTAGTTCTGTTTCATCTCTACTAGAATGCCAAAGGTGAAATAAAGAGGATGATGCTGATATTGAGTTTAGTTGGAAAGTGATGGAATGTTAAAATTACTGCATTTATATTTTTAGTGGCCTGGTGTTGATAAGCTTTAAGTAGACAAAAACAAAGAAGCAGAGAAACTTGCTGTTTAATGTAAAAATGGGGAAAAAAGTGTCTATCTTATCAATGGTTGAATGTAATTCACAGGTGTACCCAGTGGGAAATCTGGGTAATTCTTTGAGGAAGAATAAAGTCTTACTGGACCTTGTTTTAACTCTTCAGCCTTAGGAGCTGTGTTGACAAAATAAATTATATTAATTTGTGAGTCTAGGTCATATGAGAATTAAAGTACAAATTCCTCTGCTTTTCATTTCTCTTCGATACCTTTGTTGTTTAAATTTTTTTCTTAGACAGTTTTTATTGCAAGTAATGAAGTATTAATTTAGAAATGTTTGTTAGACAATTACTTCTAAGGGGTAATGTAGAAAGTTTCTCCAAATGTGCTAATGTGTAAATTAATTTTATTTTCCTGCTTTCAGTCAGTCGAGTGCAGCCACTGATCACGAGATGTTACCACAAAATCTACCTCAGACTTCACTTTTGTTCATTCATTTGCTGCGTCATAGATCTCAACGGGAGCTCTGCAGACACTCTTGAAAGTCTCTGAACAGATTGGGACATCAAGTCAAAGCATGATGACCTAATAGGAGGTCAAAGTCTCAAACGTTGATTCAGCAGTTCAAGATAACACTGCCCTTTTTATCAGTATCACTTCTGAAGGCTACAGACCTCCTGCCATTTCTTTCCTGGCTACTTCAGAGACACTCAACTGACCTTTCTTTGGTGAAGAGCTCTTGACTTTTCTCTCTGGTCCTGGAAATATTAATGGAATACAATCATGTCTACCCAGGACGAGAGGCAGATAAATACAGAGTATGCTGTATCCTTGCTGGAGCAGTTAAAATTCTTTTATGAACAGCAGTTGCTAACTGACATAGTCTTGATTGTTGAGGGCACTGAATTTCCCTGCCATAAGATGGTTCTTGCAACGTGCAGCTCATATTTCAGGTAAGTATTCAAATGCTATAAAACCTGTGGTACCTGATTTTGAGTGTAATAGTAATTGACAATGTCTTACAGAAACTTAAAGATTGGTAACTTAAGTACAAAACCTAAATATCCTATTTTGCAACATAGAGTAAAATAAAATTTCTGGCATCCTGGGACTTTTCTAGATATTTTTTGTAGTTTCTACAATGAGTGTGGGGGGAAAAAAAAAATCACACTTGTGATGGCCCATTTTCTTTAAGGAGTTAACTGAGTCTGAGTAATTAGTAAGTTTCTTATTCTTCACACTTAATCTTTCAAATACTTCATCTGTTTTTATTTCCCAAGGTAGGATAACAAGGGATTGAGACTTGGCTGTGGGAATTCCTTTGTCATGTTTAACTGTAGTTTCTTAGTAGAAGCATCTGCTAAAAGTAGGGATTGCTGTGCAAGTTCATGGCTTTCTTGTCTGAATCATCTGGTTTTCTCTGCTCAGCAAAGCCAGAAACTCTTCCCTTGCATGAGTGTTGTGGCAATGCAAGTGGAGTTTTTCTGTGTATGGTTTGGTTTTTTGGTTTGTTTTTTTTTTCCATGGTCATCTCAAGACACTGTTTGAAATTTTTAGTTCAGTAGCTCTTGTTTTCCAAATCTCCTGTTTTCGGTCTTTTAAAACATTTTTATTAATAAGGTATGTTGAGTGCTACTACTTTTTGCAAATGCCTTCATAGTAAGACCTGAATGGTGAGGCACCATGAATTTTCTGCCATGATTAATCATTTTTTGTTGGCAACATGGTACAATTAATCTGCATGTCTGGAAGGAATTTTGAAGCTTGAAACTAGTCTGGGTGACATCCACACATGTTTTGCCTTCCTGCTGCATTGTGGAGGGATTATAAGGTTTCTTTCCTGTTTAGTTACAGAAAGGTGTACAAATTTGCTTTTCCTGAGATAAGCTTACTATACAGAATACATCCAAGATGTTTTCTGTACTTTGTATCCTTTCGTGCAGAAAACTGTAAAAGGATTAATTTATTATTTGCACAGAAATTTTTGTCCCTGCTGGCTTTTCTGTTTATTTCTTCATCTCAGATGAATCTGGTCCAATTTTTAGCAACAAGTACTGTGTGATCACTAGATAATAAGTATTACCATTGGCCCTGTGCAGATGACATAGTTCCAACAATTTGTAAAATAACAGCCACTGGAAATATCGCCAGATTTAATGTGGGTGGTTAATCATAAGGTTGGAAAGCTGTCATAAGTCCACCCAGTGTGCTGCATCAGAATGTGCAGGCAAATCTCTTATTCATATGTGTTTGTTTATTATTTATGGAATGAGGTTTTGGCACTGGTTAAAAGAAGTATCAAACTTGTGGTTTTGTCATGTTCTGTTTTTCTTCTCTACTTTGGTTTACAAAAAGATGCTCAACTTCCTAAATTTAGCTATATTATGAAAAATTGATAGCCCTGAAGGAGGGGGAAGAAAAGCAAAGCATCTTTGTGTCTGATCCAGCCATTGTGTGTGTGATTGCAGCCAGCTTACCTTCCATCTTTGTGTCTGAACGATGTGAAACCTGCTCCAGCACAGGCTGCTCAGCAGTGTGGGAGCAAGAGCCAGAGCCTCCAACAGCTCCCTCTTCCTTTCTGAGGAGTCTCTGTACCCTCTTGTACCTTCTTGCTTACCTTTAAATAGCTGCACAGCAAGTCAACACTCAGTCAGTGATCCCTCCTGAAATGCAGGTTGTCCTGAGTTAAGGAGCTTAGAAGATGACAGAGAAATGGGGATGGGATGCTGTCTTTGTATCAGATGCTTTCTAGAATGGCTTTGCTTAGGCAGTCTATCTCCATGTCCCCTTCACCTCTGCAGCCAGAAGCAGGACTAAAAGGTGCACCTGCTGTCCCTTCTAACTTCTCTCATGCCTGCTTTCTTAGGAAAAAAGAAGCTCAAATAAATATAAAGAGCCTTGAACTGAATTTTTAGCACAACCATAAATATCAAACTTGAATAAAACTCTTGAAACCAATGTTCCCTGTTTTAAAAAAAATTACAAGTATGTGGCTTATATTACTAGATTGCAGTTAGTTTTTAACTGTGGTACAACTGAAATACCAGAATGGGCAAGAGGTGTGTAAAGCGTTAAGGAAACGATAACCAAGTTTTAAATTGCCTCCTAGTCTTTTTCAAGAAGATGTAATGGAAATATTCTTTTTTTTCCCAGACTAGATCCCATAGGTTTTTCTGTTATTGATTTTTGTCTGCAAATTTGAAGTTTACTGCATGTTATGATGAATGGTATATAAGAAATAATTCATAGAGTGCTAGTCCTTGCTCCATTTCTTCTTCTCCCAGAGGAGCATCCTTTTTGATAAGACTTAGCTAAGTCCATTACATAAATTTGCTTGTTTTGTTTCAGAATCTAAAACCTAGCTGTGTATGTTTCAACAGTATTTTCTGGAGGATACTTCTTCTCTCTCATTACCTATCATAGAAAATTTTTAAATTATGTCATTAAAACTCCAAAATCATTAGAGCTGTTTGCTGATTAACACAGAAGGGTTTGCGTGAATATAAAGTATTTCTGCAGAAGGCACTGATGTTGCTCTTTTAATGTTCTGTCCAAATGTTTAATCTTAAATAGTAGGTGTTAGCCTAAGGTAAATCCTGTACACACTTGTAAACAGGCGTGCAAAAGGACTGTTCACCTTTAGGAGTGTGATCACCAAAGGCTTACAGGTGACTGTTTAAGATTACTCACTGCTGGTCCTTGTCTTAATATGTGTGCTTCTCCTCAGAGCAATGTTCATGAGCGGGCTCAGTGAGAGCAAACAGACACACGTACACCTGAGGAATGTGGATGCAGCCACTCTGCAGATCATCATCACTTACGCATACACGGGTAACCTGGCAATAAGCGACAGCACAGTAGAGCAGCTCTATGAAACTGCCTGCTTCTTACAGGTAGGAATGTTTACAGGAGGAAATAACAGCTTCTAATCTCTGAACTGCTTTATTCTTTATCTTGTTAAAAGATCTTTCCTCTTTAGTAATTTCAAAACCCTTTTGTTCTGTTCGCTCAGTACAGACAGCACTTGCTTGCCAGATTTGCTTCATGTAGCCATCCTTCTTTGCATGACAGTCCATTTGGAAGGCTGAAAGTAAACCAGTGCACTTCTAACATTTAGAAAATTAGTTTTGCCAGCAGGCATAGTCACATTGTGTACTTGATCTGTATGAAGCAGTTGAGTGAGTCACTGCTGTATTTTTGTGTATGTATAGTATTCGATGCCTGAACTGTGTTGTTCAACACTAGATGCAGGTACTTTATGTGCTGGCACTCCATGAAAGCATAGATTGTATGTGTAACACTTTGTGTGTTTCTTTGCATTACAGGTAGATGATGTGTTACAACGATGTAGAGAATACTTAATCAAAAAAATTAATGCAGAAAATTGTGTGCGTCTATTAAGTTTTGCTGATCTCTTCAGCTGTGAAGAGTTAAAACAGAGTGCTAAAAGAATGGTGGAGCACAAGTTCACAGCTGTGTACCACCAGGAGGCTTTCATGCAACTGTCACATGATCTACTGATAGATATTTTAAGCAGTGACAATTTAAATGTGGAAAAGGAGGAGACAGTGCGTGAGGCTGCTATGTTATGGCTGGAGTACAACACGGAATCCCGCTCGCAGTATTTGTCCTCTGTTCTTAGCCAAATCCGGATCGATGCACTTTCAGAAGTAACACAGAGAGCCTGGTTTCAAGGCTTGCCACCTAATGATAAATCAGTGGTGGTGCAAGGACTGTACAAATCGATGCCCAAATTTTTCAAGCCCAGACTTGGCATGACAAAAGAGGAGATGATGATATTCATTGAAGCTGCTGCTGAAAACCCTGGTAGTCTTTACTCTTCTGTCTGTTACAGCCCACAGGCAGAGAAAGTTTACAAACTCTGCAACCCTCCCGCTGACTTGCATAAGGTTGGGACGCTGGTGACTCCTGATAATGACATCTATATAGCAGGTGGGCAAGTTCCTCTGAAGAACACAAAAACCAATCACAGTAAAAGCAGCAAACTGCAGGCTGCCTTCAGAACTGTGAATTGCTTTTACTGGTTCGATGCGCAGCAGAACACTTGGTTCCCCAAGACGCCGATGCTCTTTGTGCGCATCAAGCCGTCCCTGGTGTGCTGTGAAGGATACATCTATGCAATTGGGGGGGACAGCGTCGGCGGGGAGCTCAACAGGAGGACTGTGGAGAGGTACGACACCGAGAAGGATGAGTGGACCATGGTCAGCCCCCTGCCCTGCGCGTGGCAGTGGAGCACGGCCGTGGCGGTTCACAACTGCATCTACGTCATGGCGCACAACTTGATGTACTGCTACTTCCCCCGCTCGGACGCCTGGGTGGAGATGGCAATGCGACAAACAAGCAGATGTTTCGCCTCAGCTGCTGCTTTTGGTGATAAGATATTCTATATCGGAGGACTGCATATTGCCAGCAATTCTGGGATAAGGCTCCCCAGCAGTACTGTGGATGGGTCTTCTGTAACAGTGGAGATCTACGACGTGAATAAAAACGAGTGGAGGATGGCAGCCAACATCCCTGCCAAGCGCTATTCCGACCCGTGTGTCAGGGCCGTTGTCATCTCCAATTCCTTGTGTGTCTTTATACGGGAGACCCACATGAACGAGAGAGCCAAGTATGCCACTTATCAGTATGACCTGGAACTCGACCGCTGGTTCCTGAGGCAGCACATATCGGAACGCGTGCTGTGGGACTTGGGGAAAGACTTCCGGTGCACTGTAGGAAAGCTGTATCCATCTTGCCTTGAAGAGTCCCCGTGGAAACCTCCAACGTATCTCTTCTCACCAGACGGAGCTGATGAATTTGAGCTGGATGGGGAGATGGTTACTTTACCACCTGTATAGCTCCCAGATTAGACTGCACAACTGAGTCTGTGCTCAGTTATAAAATAATAAAAGAAATAAATGGCTGTGAAAGAACAGGTGTGGGGATGGAAATCTCAGAGCTGTCTTTCATGAGTTGTATTTTTATGCCCTACCTAACACTTGCCGCCATTCAGTATGAATTAGTGAAATGAGCAGATATGCTTCCATAACCTCAAATACTATTATCAGATAATTGAGAAAAATATATGTATATCATGAGCTTGAGCATTAATTCTAGTTCTATAAAGTCTCGGTTCAGGAAAATTAGAAAAAAAGTAGTTATTGTTTCTAGGATGATGTCACAACTCTTTTGAAAATATCTTCCAGTTACATTTGAACTACTTCTGGATATTCTACTTAAGTGCTAGTTATATAATTGTCAGTGTGGCCTAATTAAAGGAACTGTGCTGCACTTACTAAATACTAATATCTATGTTGGTATAGTAATGCCATTAAAAGAAAAAGAAACAAATCCCATGGATCTACCTGTGGTAGGAAGGGTAGGTCTTCCATTGTATGGTAACATGCTGGGCAAAATGACTGCAGGTTCAGTCAAGTTGTATGATGAGGTGCATGTATTCTATTTTCACTAACTTATACCTGTCTATTTAGAATACAGGTCTTCCAAGCAGCTGGTAGATTACCAGGTGTGGACTTAAGTTGCTGGGCTTGCAATAGGAATTGCTGGCCCTCATAGTGCGGGTCTCTGTGGGGCTTTAATCAGTAAATGCCTCCACATTCTGTATTACAGTAACATTGGCTCATGTATATTACTTCCTGCTGCTGATGTATTTTTCCATTGTAAAACAAAGTTTTAGTGTGGATTAACCAGGTCTTTATTTTCTGTTAATTTAATAACAAGCATTACTGTAGTGTGATTGTGTATAGATATCCCTTAGCTGTCAGGTTTTTTACTTTTGGGGGGGGAAGCAAACTTCAGGAATATCCTGTGCTGTGTGTGCAGGAGAGCAGATGCCTAGTGCTGCTCTGGCATTAATCCCAGGAACCACTAGCAGTAGCGGGGTGCCGCCAACCTAACATGAACACAGGTGCTTCATGACAAACCTTACTAGCATGTTCAGCTGCATCATGTTCTGGCACTGTATTTTGAATGACATTAATTTATTAAAAAAGACTGAATCAAATTGCCTGAGTCTGCTTTTTGGCTGAAATAAATAGAGCTGTGCCACCCTCCCACCACATGTACACTTGTAGCGAGTAGCTTATTGAAGGCTGCTAGAAATAGTTTAGCTGCAAAAAGCCTGGAGATGAGTATGTTAAGTTGACTCTGCTCACTACTACTCAGCAAAAGCTCAAAATTAGGTATTGAAGTCAAACTGAGGATTACACAGCACTGGAATCCCCTGCTATCGTTTTTTGTAAATCAGCACTTCTCTGGTCATGGTACAAATTTTGCCCTACTGAAAGTGAAGAACAGCAGGCATTAAGGAGGAGCATTTTCTGTCAGTTCAGAAGCTGGCAAGCCTATTTTCAGTCTTCAGTAATCAAGGGCAAATTTATTTACTCCATTGTCCAGACTGTCACTGGCTTTTCCTTAATTGTTTCTTAGTGCAATAAATACCACTGCAGCTTTCAATAAAGACAACACCTATATATTGTTTGGGCTAGGTCTCAAGGGACTTTATAAAGTTCTGTCTTGTGCAATCATTAAGGGTTTTGACAAGAAAAGGGGCTTTAGAAAGCTGCCTTATATAAAACTCTGCCAGATGCTTTGGCATTTTGTGCCATGTGAGGATTTATGGGACTCGGCGTAACAATGGCAAGCTACCAATTTTTTTTTATGAAGGTGACATAACATGTTTGCATTTACCATTACATAAACTTTTTTTTTAACACCTACATTTTTTAGATAAGAGGTGTGAGGTGACTCAGGAGCTCCTGCTGATAGGTCTGTTTATATTGCTTTTATGTTGCAAGCCTGTGCAAGGGAGCATACATAAAAAGACAGAGATACTCCTTTCTAATGCAATTTGGAGAATCACATACCTCAGGCAAAAACATGAGCTGTATCCAAGTAACTCCAGCCTGGTTGGGCTGCTGAGTTCTGTGGCTTGTTCTCACTTCACCCTACTGTTACCAGGCTGCATTAGGCTTTAGGACAAGGCTTTGTTGTTTTAACTGCAGATGATCTATAGCTAATGAAGCAGCAGAGTGGGCTCTGTTCTGTTACTGAGAACTTTCCTCTTGGGTTTAAAATCTTATGTGTAGTTTCTTATTGGAGGGGAAAAAAAAAGGGTGTATTTGAATAGGAAATAAATACTCAATAGGAAATCCTAAATTGCGGTGGGTCGAAGTCACAACTGCCTCACAGAACCTGGAAGAACTTGAATTTACCCAGTCTGCATGATTTCCTGCTTGTCAGCATATTATAATTTTTTCTGTACACTATGTGTATATTTTGTTTTTATGTGGCTCAAGATTATATAGTACCTTATGTAAAATGTATCTGCTATTAATAATATGGCATATAAAGACAAGACTAGCAGAGAACTGTTCACTACTTGACTAAAGACATACTAGTAGTTCACTTACACAACTAGTTGTTGAGCCAGTATTCATCCCCAAAGAAAAACAGCTGGCAAATGCTATTATCCAGTCTAAATTCTTGCCTTGCATAATTCAAGAAGAAAACTGTGCAGCCAAAGCATTGTAATCTGCCTGGAAGTGATCACTAGTGGTAGAATTAGAGAAAGACTTTTGCAGGAACAAAGACAACAGCTGAAAAAAAATGCAGTTCTCATGTCATAAAAAGAGCAAAAATGATTAAAGCCTCAACAGAGATCTAACTAGTGTCTTGGTACAAAGCTTCAGCCTAATCTTAGTCTATTCAGCCTGTACTTGGCTTTGAAGTATGTTTACATACAAGCTTCAGTGAATCAACTCATGTTCTCAAGCTCTGCTATATTTGCAAAGAAGTTTACCTCTTTTCTGGTAAAGCTAGTTTAAGTCAGTCCTACACAGTTTCCCTCACCTAAAGTAATAAAAAAGTGATCTGTCCTCTGCTAACTTTTAATGCATTCAATCATTTTTTGAGTTGTTTAAACACATAAATAATTGCAAGTTTAGTTTTTGTTGTAAAGGATCAGTCAGATCTGGGACAGTGAATTGTGCCAAGCTTTGCAGAGAACAACATGAGACAGTTAAATTTGGGGGGGGGGGAGGTAATAATTTGATAACATTTTAAAGATTATTTCAAGATTTAAAGCACTACTGTTTTTCACAGTATTTCTCATTTCACTTCTCAATGCCTCTGTTAAGATGCACAAGCAACTGCCACATTGCAGTACAGCTAAGGGACACCTGTGGACAAACCTGCAGACCACTGAACTTATTAGCCAGGATAGTGTTTTTCCTCCTTTGTTTCTCATTTCCAGCTACCTTCAAGTTGTTTTGTTTTTCGCTCTGGATTCCTACATGAAAGGAGCTATAATTTAGGCAGACTCTGAAGCAGGCTCACCCTTTAAACCAGTTTCTTTCCACTTCATTCTTAACATTAGCCCCACAAAGTTCTGTTTAGTTCCACTTTAAGTATTTAAAATACCTCCCTCCTACAAGATTTCTCCTGAGTACAGTTCAGCAAGGCAAAGTTCTTACAGGGCCTATAAACCCAGGGGAGGAGTCTGAAGAGAAAAAATAAAAACATGAAACAATTTTCAATATTTAAGAGCTGACATATGCTTCAGCCAGCTCTTTGGCACATGGCAAAATCCATATACCAACAAATTTTTCACATCAGCAAAGTCATTAACCTCAGGTCATATTAGGCAGAATGTTAAGCTCACTGTTATTTTTTTGTAACTTTCTGGTATGCCTGGACTTTTAAATTCTCCATGGTGTTTCTGTGTGCATTTCTTCAGACATGAAAGATCAACTGAGTTCCCTTCTCCAGTATTTTCCATCTATTTCATATAGCATGCAAGTGATGT
>VZTB01012886.1:552318-594228 GCA_013397245.1 Thryothorus ludovicianus | reverse complement strand
TATTTCCCATATTGTTTTTAAGATGACAGCTGTACATCTGCCTTCAATTCAAGTAACTGTTCTTCCTTCAGTCTAAACATTCTTGCTTGATCATGCACACCTGATCCAGAAAACAGTGCCACATTGGTGATCTGGATTCAGACAAAAAAAAAACCCAGATTTTGTAGGTGTTCTCTGCTACTATTAAGGCAAACAGTAATTGTGCTTTCATCAATATTAGTCAATAAATTCAGAAAAAAAAACAACCCAAAAAACAAACGACCTTGATCAGTTGATTTTTAAGTATTATAAGAGGAGCAATGTATGATTCAACAATTTTGACTCAAGACAGCTAGAGTTCCAAGTTCCACCCCAACTGAGATTAAGCCACCCATGTACAGATGTTATACACACATGATGTCAATTCACAGGAATAAGGGTCACTATTTAACTGACAGAAGTGATCCTTTTCCCTATTTTTTTATGAATCCAAACACTGCTTCTGATGTTTGGTAAAAAATGGGGTCAAGACCAGCAACATCACAGAAGAAGTAAAGCTCTGTGCCTCCTTTTTTAAGTCAGTCCCTTCTCTAATATAGGATTAAAGACTCAAAACACCAGGAAGCAATTTGTCATACACCTTTAATCATAATACAACAATGTAGTGTTTCTCCCTTTAATGAATACTTCCCGTGTTGCCCTTTTTAATGAAAACCAAATACCGGCAAGAAAGTGAAACTGCAGTGCATAAAAAGCATGATGTAAATTTATCTTTCAGCATCTTTGCACAACTACTTGCACACGGTTGGAAAAGCCTTAACAAATTTTAGGGAATTGCAACCATTTTCTAGACATAACCTTTGTCTAATTCACATCTAAACGTTACCCAAGGCAGTCAGCTTCCTCCTTCTGGAAAACTCATTTACCAAATCGTTCTCAGACAGGTACAGTGACAGCTGCAGTAGAAGTTCTGAAGTTTTAAAACAGCTCACTATGCCAGAGAACTGGATGTGCAATTCATTTACACAGCATCTTGATTTTGAACAGATGTCACAATCCACAGAAACTACAAGTTACTTTGAAGCTAGATCTACACCAAAATTTTAGTTGTACTTGAAATTCTTACTGATGTAAGAAAGGTCTGACCTCCTGAGGACTTCAATCAATTCACAACAAGCAGCACCCCACAGGGAATAAAGTCACTCTAGAGGATCCTTTTGTCCTAAATTTGCAAAAAGCAGCATCCATAATCAGTTTAAATGGAAGACAAATTCCAAAAACACTGCCAGTGAATTACAAGCAGCTACCAATATCAAAACCAGATGCCTGCAAGTGTCTTCTGGTGGAATTAATTTATTAAAATAATACAGCTTTCTGAGCAGACAGAACTTTAAACAGGCTGGATGTATTTTATTTTTCAAGCAGCACAGGAAAAATTAAATACATTACTTGTATGTTCAATTATCAAGCAATAATTCCTATGTTTAAAACTGTATTCGCACCTTCACTTTTATAATTAAATACTGTCACATTAGTTTCTCTTCTTAGTAATAATTTGTATGGAAATCAGAAACTTGTTTAGGCAAAATACTATATTTAATTACAAAGGTGCTTAAAACAGAAGTACCAAGTCAAACAAGTCAAATGTACCAGAACACTGACCTAAAAATTCTAATTAAATTGTGACATTTGAGGAAACTGATGTGAGATGTGTACAGGAATTAAGGTTGTGACATGAAAATGACTGATGAAAGATGCTGATCACTTAAGTCAAACGAAATGTAAGGTCAGCAATACTTAAGTCTTGTGGGGTTTTGGGGACTTACATCTCCCATCTATGCTCAACAGGCAGTTCTTCAAATGCTGGCACATACAAAAAGCTGAGGTTGATGCCTGTGATGAGAGAAAGTTGAGAGGTGTGCTATTGTGTTACCTGTTGTGTGCTGCATGTTGACAGCCAGAAATACCTTTGCAACATCAAATCATGACAGAGCTGTAACAATACCTTCACAGCAGACTGATTGGAGGCACTATCACCAATTCACTTAGGACCCATTGTTTCTTACAGTGCAGAAATAGATGTCAGGGCTTTTGAAATGGGAGTCAACTGCCTAAATCTTTCTGAATAATTAATAATGCCTGCACTGGAGATATTAAAGCAGAGGAGAGGAAAATAACTTGCATTTGCATTGCATTTAACTAAGGAGGTTACAAGCACTAAGTTAAGAAGAGAACTGCATAAGCTTAGATGAACCTCAGTGGCTGCATGCCTTCCTGCAGCCCAAAACTAAGCTTAAGCAAATGTTGGAGAGTAAACGTAGATGTTAATGAAGACAACTAATTATGAAGATCACTTCATCTCCACCCACTCGCTGAGTCTTAATCACTGTTTAAATCTGAGTTTAAATCTGAGTCCAACTTGGTAGCAGGGTGCTAGGTCTTAAAAAGACTAAAAAGTAACATAAGGTTTTTATTCTGTCATTTGTAACAAAAGGAAAATACTCTTAATTGGGTTGTATGTTTGCTTCCACAACAGAGACAGCTGGGACAGTGAGAAAAAGGCTGCAGAGAAAGATCTGTCTGGTCTTCTTGTCCATAAGAGAAAAACTGTGAAGTGTCACAATAGAATCACTGTACAAAGCAACAAGCAGCCAATGAGGGCATCTTGTTCTGTCTTTCCTCGGATTAATCCACCAAAAAACAAACAAACAAACAAAGGTCACCTTTTCATACCCTCAGGCCAGCAAGGGAATCTGTGGGAATAAGGGGAATGCAGAGAACTAATAAATCGGCCATATAAATTTGGAGCATTTGAGAATTCAACAGAGAAAACTCAGGTGAGGAGAAAACTCCACCAAAGATATTGAAAAGGGATCCTTGAAGGTGCTGCTTCTACAGCTTGTACATGTAAATACCAACCACTTGCCTGGCTTCTAGAACTCACTCATTGTGAGCTCCTAAGCCTAAATCTACCTAGGTATGCCTTAAGTTGCTGGAGTTAGTTTTATAGGTGCTTAAATCCTTTATGCACCTTCTTTCAGTCTTCATTACAACATAGACCATGACCACTTAAATCCCAGAGCGCAGATAATTACATTAGTCATTTCACAAAAGCAAGTGATTATTTTAGATTATTTTCTTATCTGCATGCTGATTCAAAAAGCTCTAGACACACCATGAAGGAACAGCTCTAGTCTTAATTCACTCCATATAAATTAATGCCTAAGTCTTTTAAAAGATATAAATGGCTATTACAGAGTTGTGAAATAAAACAGGAAAGAGCATCAGAAGTTTTAGGAGAGATACAAAGACACACAGAGACCAGGAGCAATAGCTGCATTTTGATAGACACATCTTACTTGTGTGTCAGAAGCAATAAATTAGTAGAGTTTTAGGGGCCTTTTTTGCCCTTCTCAAATCAAACTACTCAAACTGGCTGTTTGTCTTTAGGTTTTCCACAGTCATTCTATCTAGTCTGTCCTGGAAAAAAAAATTATAGAAGGCTTTAAACGAGACCCGATGTTTTCAAATCACTGAAGCAAAAAAAATGACAACCAAGTTGCTGGACAGTGACAATGTGATGCAAGTGGGGCTTTTCTATTAACTTTACAAATGCACATAAAAAATGAAAACATTATTTCCTAAAAATATTCAAGCCTTCTTGTTTATCTCTTCTGCAGCTGCTGCATTTTATTTGAGGAATAGGAAATATAACCATGACTACAAATCTTGGCCCCAGAAAAGAACATGGCAAAATGCTGACAGATACTGATGAGGCAATAAACTAAGAGCCTTTTGGTTCAGAAAAGTTGGAACACTTGATAATGTAACGTAGAAAATGTTAAGAGCAACATGTGGGGATGTCAGAAGGCATCTAGAGGCACACACATTGCAAGAAAACAGGAAATAATCTTCCTTGGAATCAAGAAATGTAGGAAGTGCAATATGCTTACATACAGAAAACACCACATGTATGTTACATAAGAAATACAGCATTATGCCACATCTTTTCAAATAAACTATTGCATTTCTTCATACAAGGATATAACTGAGCTGCTCTAGTTACTCTCACTTCTAGTGTTACTTTCCTTATGAAAAAAGCAATTATCCAAACAGCGCATTCCCTGAGTCGACACAGAAAATCCACATAGCTGATTTTCATTTGGAAGAGTCCTCATAACTTTACTGGGGGGGAAAAAAAAAAAAGCACACAGAGTTTGCTACTGTGCTAGTTTTGGGTGGCTTTAGTACTTCATATTCATATGTAAGCAACTACATTAATGTTGTAATTACATCCTAACTTACAAAGCTGTCTATGATCCAATCCCAGTTTGGGAGAAATGCTTTGTAATTCTTTCCCTGAAGAGATCTCTCCAACTGGAATTCCATTCATGTCCCAGGGGGAAAACTCAGCCAAAACATATGCAAAGGTATGAAGGCCTACTTGCATAACATGAAAAAAACTACTGATTTTGCAACTGTCACACAGATTTGGAGACACAAAGAGAGCTAGAGATAGATTCATTCAAACAACTCTACATGGATACAAGGGATAGAGGAAAAAAACCCTTGTCAGCCACACTCTTACTCTGCACCTTGTTGATTTTAATTCGCAGGTAAAAGCATAAAAGTCCCACCCTTTAAGGGCTGCAGAAATTCTCTCAAATCCAACCTAAAAGAGGAATTATTATTTATATTTTGCTTATTTCTAACAAGAATTCACAAACATTTGGCTATCTGGATTGAAAAATAGAACTACTTTACATAAATATCTTCAACATCCAAGAAAATGTACAAATCTAAAGTCAAACATATTTGGCTTGCAACAAGCCCCATTTACTAATGTCTTTATAAAGGCTCAGTTTTAAAGAGAAGTAGTCATTTTAAATACAACCAATACACTGCAAATGTCATCCCATTGTATGGTGATGCTCATCATTCTTCTATACTTCTAGGGAAAGTGAATAATAACATTCCACATCTGCTTGCAAGCAACATATACCTTATTTTGGTCCTGGGCAGACAATCTCCACTCTTAAATTTTGGAGTGGTCTTTTAACAGCTCAGAGAAAGATTGCACCTGAAATAGTCAGCAGCATTCTGCCAAACCAGCATTTAGTCCCCAAGGCTTTGAGTTGAGTGTGTGAAAGTGGAAAACCATGATGACATTGCTGATTTTGCACTTGTGAAGGCTCCCCCAACAGACTGACCTGCAGTACAAAACAAAGATGAATAGTGAGGTGTTATCTTTATTGAGTTGCTACAAAGAAATAATTTTTTAAAAAATTTCAAATCAGTTAAATCCAATTTGGGATTTAAAATCCAACTCCAGAGTCTGTGCCAGAAAATATTCAAAGAACTTGAATACAGCAGCTCAGCAGAACTGGCCTATGGTGACCTTTGCCTGGGAAGGTTTGGTAGACTTTGGGCTGAAAGGCACTCCTGACCAGAGTGCACCACAGCAAAAAGAAAAGACAGACTCCAACAGAATAAAGGAGAAAGTTAAACAATTTTTGGCACAGCTATTGCCAAGTAACTATCAGAGCCCTTAATGGATGAACTCCCATTAACTCACACTGCAGGAAAACAATGTGATGATGCCCCTGTTCAAGTGCAACAAGTGCTTTTCCAGAAAGTTACAGACTGCTGCAAAATCTTCAGAAACTGACCCAAGGACTTTTTCTGATCTCAACCAGCTTTGGATAGTTTCTGTCAGTGATATCAAAGCTGAGAACAACTCAGTGTAGATGGTGGTCAAAGTATTTACCAGACTACAAGGAATCTCCTACCTGAACATCTCTCTTCCCATATTCACCTCCAGGCCACACTGGAAAAGGAATGTACACTAATTTCTTTATCTAGCTCCTTCTCTTTCTGCTATTACACAATATATGGGGCCTCAATCAGCAGCTTTACCCTTCAACATGTTGCTCTGATTTGTGCATGTTATAAGGTACACTTGGACTAAACCAAAAAATAACTGAGAAATAGGATGCTTCTTCAAAAAATGATCAAGCATAGATGTAAACTGATTTTAAATATATTTCTTACCTACAGCTTTTCCTGTTTGTACCACATTCCGGCTGGTAGAAACCATCACATTTCCAATCTTCTTTCCACGTTCACTGTTTTGCACTGAGCTGAACAAGAGAGATACTTAAGACTGTTAGTTGACTGACTTCTTATTACTCCCAGGTGTAAGTAAACTAGTTAAAGTATGTATCATTACACACAGATTTACACAGCATACATACATATACAGTTCACATATATGGTCAAGCCCACCTCCTGCATTCATCATATCCACAGAGATCAGTTAGGCAAGCTTCTCAGAGGATGAAAAGATGCTGCCAGCAGGACAGGAAATCAAAACACCCAACGGTTCATTTTTACACAGCACACTTTAAACTTTTCAGACTTATGGTCTATCAACCAGCCCATGGCACTGAATGCCACGTCCAGTCTTTCCTTAAATACCTTCAGGGACAGTGACTTCACTACCTCCCTAGGCAGCCCATTCCAATGTTCAATCTTTCCTAAACGTTTACCAAAATGCATTTATGATCAAAATTACAAGGTCAGATTTGCAGTAGTTTTGGCAGTTCTTAGCCCTAATACATAACCTTTAAACAAAACAGCAAGTGTAACTGATGAGTCCTTCTTTCTAGATAGGCTTACTTTGTATCTTTATCTAAGATTAAATTTTTGATCAAGGACAGTTTACACTCATGCTTTTGTTAAAGAAATACAAGAACATGATAGACATGATCACCATTTGGAAACAAAAGCACAAAAGTGATCAGTTCTTCTGCACAGGTACAATCACTTGAAAATAATCTCATTTAGTTTTTAAAATGTAACTTTTCAAGCCCACATTTCAGCTTTGCAAGCCCATTAATGTAAAACTTAACAACACATCATGCCATATTCTTTCCTCACTCTCAAAATCTTCAGCGTAAATGTAAAAAGCAGAAAAAACACAATACATCAAAACCAAGCCTAGGCTCAGTTTGCAAAGGCAAGTAATTTTGATGGGGATCTGGTATCAAAGTCCCACCTGCAGAATAAAGGCACTGTTGTAAAAATACTTATTATTGGAAGCACACTATGAACTCCTAGTCCTTTTACACTTGATGTCACACTACCCAGAGGAGTTAGTAACTCTCCTTTCAAACAAGGGGACAACATTATAGACACCTCCAGAGCTTTCAAATTAAGACTTTGTAGAAAGAATATCCATTAATAAAAGAGAGACTGTTGATGGTCAGCACAGCTAATTGAGAAAAGAATCCATTTTGCCTGGTGCGTAAACCCCAGGCTGAATTCTGGCTTCAGTTAGAGCTGAACTGCTACAGGAAAAGCAAGCACCACTGAGTTTTAGACTTGAATTTTAAAGGCAGCAGTTGAGACCAACTTAAAGTTCAACTGAGTCTGGTACAATAAGACTATGCAAAATTCCTTTGAAACTTGTAAATTGAAGGAACTGAACCACATCTCACTATGTATACAGTGAACTTTGAGTTTTGGAACAATGCTATATTAAAAACCAGCTAATTAGAAAAAGAAAACTGTTTTCTCCTACTAATGAGACCTTAAGTCAAACCACCGAAGGAAGTTTTAACAGCTTTAGCTGACAAATTGAAAGTAAATGTACATAAGCTTTATAATTGCAATGCAAAAAATCAAGGCTGTATTACATAAACTCCAACACAAAATAGTGCATTCGCTTTTTCTTTTAAATTATTATTTATTTCTGGCAGATGTTGCAACTTTAGAAGTGGTGCTGTTTTGCAAGAGAACTTTGAGTATAGTTTCATGAAGATGGCCAGTTTGAATCCTTACCTTGCTTAGTTCATGATAGCAACAGTTACACAAGTTATTGATACTTGAACATACTTCTAAAAAATACAAATCAAAGTACTATATGTACTTACTGTGACAACCTTAACTTAACATCTGACACAGAATATTGTCCCTGGAATGGATGGCTAGAAGAGGAGGAAAAACACAAGAAAACATGAATTTCTTTCTCATGATTTCACACAACTATTAGCTGTATTGCCTTCTGTGACTTACCAAAAAAAAAAAAAAATTAAAATAATATTTTGTAGATACACACTATCCCTTCATAGAAGTCTGAGTTGCAGTGACTATTCAGTGACAGATTTCTTAAGAACTACCTGAAAGGTGCCTTCTATTTACAGATGAGATATTAACAACCTTTTCACACTAAATCAAAAGCATCTCCTTCCAGCAAATAGAAAACAACCCTTAAGCAGGTCTAAGGAAAAACCTTTTTCAGACACCAGCAACTGACAAAGTAAAAGCAAACAAAACTCCCTGCAGAGTACTAACCCACACTAAACAGAACACATGCACAGCCAACAGTGGTACCAAGCCTGGCACTGTCAAATCTTTCAGTGAAAATACACACAAAACAGCTCTCCTCTACCCCACCAGGGACACCCTTGGACACAGCTACTCCCTGCACACCTGGAAGCAATTAATTAAAAGCAGAACCATCTGAGGACAACTCCTGAGGAAGGACAAACTTTCTGTAGCTGGGGACAGCTGACAATCAGCTTGAACAAGTTTCACTTCTCCCGACTCTGGATATGTTTTTCTTCATAAAACTACTGCCCAGAATTAGAGTAAATACTACAAAGTTTCCTTACCTAGAATTCACCTCTGCAAGAGCTGGATGCTTGTTGCTATTCCATACTCTGTAGTTGTGGGTATTTTTCCAGGCTGTTACAAAAGCTGTTCCAAAGTCTGACAAAATCTTTTCATTGTCTGATAAATTAAAGACAAGAATTTGAAGAAATTCATTAGAGATGTAATAATGACAAGACAAATTATCCTTTTTTTTGTAAGAAAAATTGCATTTTTCCAGGCTCTTATCAAGTCAATAACAATTAGAGCTCCAGTACTAAAACCTGGGTACTTAAAAAATGGTTTCTTTTTATTTTAAAGTGTCAAAAATATACAGTACCAGGAAAAAAAATAGCTAAAAATTAATTTTCTTATTTTCAATTAATTTATAAAACTCTAAGAGCTTAACTGGGGAAAAAAATAATCCACATATATGTGTCTTGACTTCTTCTCTGGTCAATGACAGGAAAGGGAAAAGAATGGCCACAAGGCAACCAAGAAAAAAACACAATTTGCACTGGTTTGGTCGGATACATTGTGCTTTGCTGTACTCTTACTACTCATTCAAATTTAATAACTCCCAAATCCATTCCAAAACTGCAGTAGGAAATACTGTGGAATAAACTTATCATAACAACAACCCCTTTAACACACTGAAGAATATATGAAATAACAGACAGCCAGTGAAGAGTTCCCAGAACACTCTGATATTTCATATCAATCTGGTAATCCTCTTTAAATATTAATTTTGTCACACCAAGAACTTGGCGTCTTCCAGACCTTAAAATCAGGTTCTAAATCTCATGTTTTCTTACATACAGCACAAAACAAAATCTGAGTTCAATTGGAATGGATAGAGAAAAATCATTATGAGAATGAAGTTAACAGAGTGAGTGCAGGGCAAACTAAACATTTTCCACAAACAAAAAACACTGATTCTTTTATTTATATTCACACAAAAGGTTGGAACATAGAGAATTCCTTCTGAGGTAAAGTAAAAAATGTTGAGCCCCAGGAAATACAAGCTTATAAAGCCTGTAGATGACACTTTTCACATATGTGAATCCCTACTTAGGACCATGGCAAGAAGGGAAATGAGATGGAACAGTCTAGCAAAACTTCCTGAAGACAGATGTTTAACTTCATGCCTCCTTGAATCCAAGCAGTTTGCCAAAATTAACTTCAGGTTGCAACACAGTCTAGAAGACACTCAGATTTGTAAATCTCATCACATAGAAGTTTCAGGTACTTCTACTTATGAGGAAAACTTAATTAAATCAAGAAGAAGGCATTCTAATAAGAAAGTGTCTGTAAGACTGTGAATTAAGGATTAATAACAAGCTTGTCAAGAAATAAGAAAGATAGCCAAAGACAACTGAAAAAGCAGCCTAAAATTAAACTTTAGGCAGAGGGAAATCCACTGACAGACCACACATCAACAGAGCAAATGCTTGACATGTCCACCCTCATCTCCAACTCTAGACAACATATCTGTTCTACCTGGTTGCAGCACAGCAGCAAGCAGTGCATGAAGATAAGCACTGAACTGAGCCCTGATCCACTCATCTCCTCCTTCCCATCCAGTGCCATCAAGGAACACATCATCTCTGTTCTCAGTTACGTGCTTCACCAAGTAATCTGAAAATCTTAGGTCAGCAGTTGTTGGGTTCAGGATCTTGCGGAGTTCTGGATCGTGGATTTGCACATGAGCATCTTCTATCTGTTTGAAACAATTCCAAGGGTAAACATTTATCTGAATAAAACTGTTTATACAAACCTACACTACTACATATTGCTACCCCCACCTAAATCCTCATTCCCCCCAAAATACCAAGACGAAACAAATGACCAAAGAAACAATGAACTAACTGTTCTTAGAAAGTCAGATACTGCTCTGATTTATCCAGAAATTGATCATTTCCCTGGCACATAGTAAAAGCTGCTTATTTGACAGGATTTGGCAGAAAGTCTGGCAGGGGAAGAATGGTGCTCTTTGATTATCACCTCTATTTATTAAGTTGATTATCTATATAGAACCATCTTAGGTTACCAAATGCTGATTACATAGTTGTGTCTATTTGCTAGAGGTGACACAGTAGGTGTTTTAGATACTGTGTTTTTACCTTCTATGGTTAAATCAGATGGAAGTCAAATCAGTACCTGCATCTGATTCTCCTCTGCAAGCACATATTTTTGAAGACCTCACTATAAAGTCATGGAAAAGCCCATGATATGAAAAATAAAATTACATCACCAACACAAAAAAAAATTTAACAAGTGCCCTGCAAATTCAAATATCAGCTACAGATAAAAACATGGACAGTAGTTTTGCACAGCTTATCTAAACCTGTCCTCTCAAGTCACAGAAATTTAACAAACTTCTGCAGCTGAGAATTTATTTCATATGGAAGGAATTCAAAATTCAGGCGCGCATGTGAAACTGCAAAGCTACATTTAAAACACAACCTCAGCTCCCCCCCACTTCCCCCCCAGCTCAAATGCAAAGATCCATACTTCCACAATTGCATCACTCAGGTGTTTCTGCTGACGGAACAGGATATTGGTGGCTCCCGCAACAAAGCCACGGACTGTCACATCCGACAGGAGATGATGCTGCTGCAGCGCCATGTACGGCAAACAAAGGTACCCCTGCAGCAACAGAGACATGCAGAGAAATGACTTTAAAAAGAAGTGCCTGTATTCAGAAGTTTTCCTAATAAAAGCCAGCATATTTCACCCAGAATGAACCTTGGTTATGACAGTTTCAGCCACAATCATCTGTTGTTTTGCTACGTGACTTTGCGAAGCTACATGAATTAAATTTTTCAAGAGATTGTGTTGCCTTTCAGTCTCAGGATTGAAAATGAAATCCAAAGCAAAAGATGAGAATTAAATGTGTTTGTAAGGCAACAGAATAAGCAGTATAAGAGCAATAATAAGCAACAAGAATGAGGCCTCAGGTCAGTTCAGAGACAAGAAGCCAATGGAGATAAGGATTCATCTCTCCTGTTGTGCACATGATGTCTTCCAGTAATTGTGAGGCACATAATGTAGGAAAGCTACAGACAGCTATCCACATTTTGTGGGTGGAGATTTCCAGACACCAGAGATAGCAATCAATTTTTGATAAGCATATGCAAGCCTGCTTTAAGAAGGAGCAGGACAGAAAGCAACACACTGTGCTTTTTAGCCACTTCAGGGTTCTAAGTTAATCTAGTATCCTACATTCCAATTAAAGAAATCATCCCCGAAACATTTTGAAAAAAGGCTTTGAGTTAGTCATTGAGGGATTATTGAGAGGCAGATGTAGGTGAATTTCCTTTTCAACATAAAATCAACATACCCCTGACACCTAATTCCAGCTGTTCAACTGCGTAAAGCCCAAAGCAATTTATTCACTACGGCAAATGGCATATTGGACAGAAACAAAGAGCACACACACTTTATCACCCAGTCCGTGCTAATTGGAAACATATGGAAGAGCATTACTATTCCCTTTTGTTATATTAGATGCAGGGATGGCCTTAGAGATGACAAGCACTTATCAGCTGAAAACAAACAGCCTGTGTCAAAGGAACAAAAGTGCTTTGAAAGGAATCACAAACCTAAAATGGAAAGTTTTAAAAAAATACAGCTTAAGAAGCAGGAAAAGGAAGGTTTAATTACTGTATACTAAAGTAGCAAAGTCTGGGAAATCCTTCACTACTTTAAGTATCAAATGTCAGTTTACAAATGCACATTTGTATGTACAACAACTTTTATTTCCATGAACATGTTCCATTCTTTTTTTTAAAAGAGTGCAAATGAAATTATTATTAAATCTTACAGAACTGGTACTAAAGAAACAAGTACCACAAGCTGTTTTCCCTTATGCTCAAGTGTACCTGGATAATGTATTATGCCACCCAGCAAAACCTCCTCCCATTCAAATTTGTCAGATTTATTAGACTTTCCATGGCATGGCATAAAACAATCCCGAATTAAGAGCTCTAAATGAGATGTAAACTTTCCAGTAAGTGGTTAAAACTGTAACTTTGAATTAGATTTTTCTGCTAACTCAGACATGCAAAGCCTTTTCTGCTTTAATTACACTGGCTGAACTCAAGCGAAAAGTGCCTTTGTGGAACAGAAGGTAAACATGCAAAAACTGTCAGCTTCCTTAAAATTCTTTTCCATTTGATGAGCTTAGCAGTAAACAAAAGTTTGCACTTGGAGGTCCCTTATCAATTATTTGATTGTTGCTTTCCATCCAGTATTTTCAAAGAACTAGACTAAATAAAACTTACAGGCTAACAGTTCACATTACACAGATCACAAGGACAAACATCAAATGCAGATCTTTGTTGAAATAGCATTTCTAATGGTGACATGAGGCAATACAGGGCAATGACATCTGAGCTGCTCACTTGGGCCCACAGTGTACTATTTCCAATGAAAGCCACAGTGAGAAGCTTGAACACTGTGATAAAATACAATATTCTGCAAGGAACTGCAAATAAACCCCTGCAAAGGAAATAAAAACGCTTTGAACATCAGCAGCTTGAGAAAATAAGAATCTTCTACTATGGGCAAATATTCATTTAAAAGTTTATTACATTAAAAACAAAACAATGAAATGTACTATGTAACTTCTTCTATTGATAGCAGTATCTTTAAAAGGGATACATTCTACCTGGTCTTTCTGGGAAACGAGCCCTACTAACCAGCCCTACTGCTTGTTATCTGACAATGCCTATCACAGTCCTTAGAGATTCTGGAATACCTGGAGTTCAGTTAAGTATCAGTGCAAGCTGAAAATTCAGCAGCTCAGCACCGTGCACAGAGAAAGAGACAGAAAAACAGAAAGAATTATCACAGACAGGAGGGTGAAATTTCATCATATATATTTTTATGTGTGTATATATGTATATATGCATTTATATACACATTCCGCTCATATATATACATATATGCACTTCAAAATACATATATAGATATAAATCAAAAAAGGAAAACACAGACTTAGGTGTCAGCAAAGGTAGAGCTGTCAGAATCTTTGTTCAGATTAAGGTATCTAAAGGCTCCTGATGTACTCTGATCTTGCCCTAAAACACGACACCTATATAGGCTAGACCACCAATTCCTCAGAGTAAAAGAAACTGTAGTTTCTGCTATATTTTAATTTGAACTTTTTTTTTTTTAATTTTAATTCTGGTAATTTATTAACCACAGTGGGGCTGCAGGTTACCACCATGTAAAATTGGAAAAAAATTGCAAACACTATTAAAGTATGGGTATGAAAGTGGAATGCAAATATGCAAATACAACCCCCTCAGGCCTTTCCACCTGCCAAGAGAGCCCATACTAACATGTTTTGTAGTACTCTACTGCCTACCTGGAGTTCAGCAACCAAAATTATTAGCCAGTTCTGGAAAAATAAAAAAGGCTTTATAAGTTAGCAGGTAGCACAAAGAACACGCTTACCTTTGTAAAAATAGCCAGTGGCATCCCATACTGGTCCTCTTCCAGCCCAGACACCAGCCCTTGGACAAGCACCGTGTGCCCAGTGTTTGCCTGGGGCTGCACAGTGATGGGGAGGCCTTCGGAGCTCACGCCTGCGCTCCGAACATTCCCCCCCTGTTCTGATGCTGGATTCTCACGTTCTCCTTCTTTCCAATTAGACTCCTCCAAAATGCTGGGATCTAGGGTCTCCCAGTCACTTTCTGAGGATGCTGGAGAAGCACGAGAAGGAACTTTCAAGCGCTGCACAGCGTCGTTGGAGGACTGAGCTCCATTGCAAGTCTTCTCAGGCTGGGAGAAAGGCACATGTGCTTTTTGACCTTCCAGAGAATTATTTCCTGCCACTTTCCCATCTCCCTTTCCTGTTCCTAAGTTTGCATTTGAAGCATCAGCAGCAGACACAGAAACATAGTCATCTAACTGTGGTGTATTTTCCTGCAAGCCAGCCTCCTCTGATATGCTCTTCCTTGGTCTGTACTGTGAGCAGTCACTAAGACCATGTTCAATCATACCTGGAAAGAGCAGCACACACAAGCATCAGCATCCCAAGTGAAAATTAAGTGACTTCTGTGGGGAAAAAAAAGTGCTCTTGTGCACATAGAGGAAATCATGTATTTTAAAACACTACTTTGGGAAGGGAGGGGTGTGTTAAAAAACCCAAACCCTTTACTTTCTCTCCTAAAGAATCTGCCTTAACATTTTGCTTAAAGAAGACTGGTTAGAAGCTAAGGATTAGCAAGGTTAGGCGTTATGTTTGTGTTTATTTGTTTTTTAACAGCACATGTGGAAGGAAAAGTTTATATTTTGGGGTTTTAAGAAACTCAACAGCAATGTGCTACTTGTTCAGGGACCCCATCTATGCACCCCACAGGAAACACAGAAAATCCAGTGGCTCCAGTTAAGCACAAGAAATAACCCATAAAGTGCAAGTAGTAAGTGTTAGGAGGTGTGTGCATAGTACATGGACATGCACACAAGTCACTCATTTTTCAGGCAACATATCAACCTAACTTTATTATCATGAGTTGATTTCCAAGTGACAGCACAAACTGTCTCAGTTATCACCAGAAAGCATATAAGAAGTTTAAACTCCTCTTCTTACCAGGAAAGAGTGACAAGACAGTCATCAGAGCTCCCACCAATCTATTTACAGGAGAAATATAAAACAGCACCTAGTGGCAGGGAGGGAGGGCAATGGGAGGAAGAGAGAATGCAAGAGAAGAAAGGGGAATTAGGGAGGGGAGAATGAGAAAAATAACATTACACTTATGCACGACAAATGACACATGCAAACTATTCAAGGCACTGCTATTTATGTTATATTAGAAAGTCTGCTTACTTACAAAATTTCCTGCAACAGTTCAAAGTAAATATTTAAATATGTCTACAGAATCCTTATATATTTGTAATATATGTTTTATATGTATACATATATACATGTATTTGTAACACACTTCTCAGTTATTCAGATTTTTCCACTGTTTTTTAAGATTTTTTTCAAAATTGATCCAGTTACTGAAGAACTGACAGAAAAAAGTTGTTCCTGGCATGCTGCATAAATTCTTGCTCACTTGTAGCATATTAAATTCTCTGTTATAAATCCAAGAGGCCAAATAATTTCCATTCCAAAACACTGATACAAACCTATGCAAAAAAATTTCTTTTAAGGAGTTATATTAAGGATATGTAGATAAATGAAAAACAGGAAGAATACAGCATGCATTTATTACAGTAATATTCATATGTAACAAAAAAGAATTTTTGGAAACAGAAGACATGACTGATAGTAACTTTGGTAAAGCACTTAAGGCATAACATGGGAAAACAGAATCTCCTTAATTAAATCAGAGAGACTGGAATTAGTAAATTAGTTAGGAATTCAAAAGGGGGTCTAGCAAGTCTAGCAATGAAAGAAGAAACAGAAGCCAGACTGAATATTGGNCCCCTCAAAAAAACAAAACAAAAGAACCAAACCAATCCAACCCCAAAATATCCACACAAAAGTAAACTTGTTTAAAAATTTTTACATCCTTAATTAGCACAATACCAGTAAAAAAATCATACATGAGCATTAAGAGGAATCAAGAATCAAAGGAATACAGAATGATCTAACTTTATGACTTTGAAGTCCAGTTTAATAGGCATATGATGTAATTAAAAGTGCAAGTTTGTGGACTTAAGTCTTAATAAGAGACTTCTGCCATAAGAAAGAAAGAAACTTTAGAAGGGACTGATGAATAATAGCTCATGTCCCACTAGTATTTGCCAGTCTACAAGCTAGTGAACTGATGGAACAAAGAGAAAGATCTGCACAGCCTTAACACAGGCCAAATGATATTTAATGGTAGCTCAGCTAAAAACAGACTACATATATTATCCTAAACATCTGACAAAGAAATTGTACAAGATAGGTGAATAAAAATTGAAACAACCACTGAAAAAGCATGATGAAAAGAACAAGCAGCTCATCTGTGGAAAGAGTTTTGATAGACTTCAATGGGAAGAAAAATGTCACCTTTCAAGATGCTGTATGTATGAAAAATTCATGATATAATAGCAATGAACTGAACTGCAACAGAAAGTCTATGATACTCCCACGGGTTTAGATTCTCAGACAACATGCATTCTTAGCCAAGATTATTTTTAAGGCTACAGAAATAATTAAGCCCATAAAGAAGTACTTTGTTTTAAAGAAATCTATCCCAGTCTAGGTTTCTGTTTGGGTATACCACTTACTTAAGGCAAATACTTGTCTATATTTGGTTCATCAGACCCCTCTGCCATCTTTCTGCCTATAAGGATGCACAGTTCCTTACCCCTCCCAACCCCACTACATGGTCCATTTACATCAGAAAACTGGGTGGTCCTGGCAGCAGAAATTGAAATGATCACCATCTGGAAGTAGTCTTCCAGCCTAATAACAGCTGAGAGGTGAAAAAAATTCTTTTAGCCTGTGGAAAAACATCAACCAAGCTGCTACAGATTAAAGGAAATTAGTCTGTGGCATTTTCAGATGAAGAAAAATTGGCATTACAAGTGGCTTCTTGTATATTATATTTGAAGTCTTTGAACATAAAGATTCCCACAGTTATTCTGAAACCATAACATTTGCCAGAAAACAGGCAGTGCTTGAAAACCAGAACTTTCTTTTGAAATTACAAGTGTTGTCTTCCTGTCAGAGCTCAGGGAAAAACAGACACAAAGCAACCTGTGGATTTGTTCCACAAGCATTCAGTTACTTTCAAAACAATTTCATATGTTTGAGTAATGTGAACACACTTGGGAAACCTTCTCTCTCCTCTCTTCCTGTGCGTTTGTGTCTTGTGGTTTGAGCAGTTCCAGAAAAGAACTGTAGCTCAGTGAAATATTTTCTTCGTCTATGTCCAAATGCTGAACTGATCTGGTGACCCCTACCGTGCCATAATAGCATTTTCTCACTACAGAGAAACCTTTTGCATAGCCTTTAATACAGTCATCTTCAGCACATGTTCTCATCAACAAATACTGAGAACTGTCAAGGTATACCAGACTTACAGAATTAAGTAAAAATTGCAAAAGCTTCAGAGAAGCTGCTACATCTATTTTAAAACGGAATAGCATATTCACTGCCTCACAAAAGATACCTAGGTCTCAGATAGAAACTTAAAAAAAACCCTCCACAACTGTTTTGATAACTTATAGATTAAATCCTACTGACTTTCCAGCTGCAGCTAACAGGAAATTCTAACATGCATTCTCAGCACTCCGAAGAAGTTGGATTTTAACACAGCAGGTTCACTAAACCAAAAGTAGCATTTGGGAAACTGAAACAAAGCTTTAAATAACATTTTTAAACCAAAACAAAACAAAATCCCTGCATAAATATGTCTGGCAGCTGATATATAGTCATTTCACTCAAAGTTCTTGCTCTAGGGCATTAATATGAACACAGAAGAAAACAAATGTCTCGATTTCACATCTGCTTTCACATTTTGCATATTACACTTAAATTACTAAAATAGCATTGCTTCTGAGGCAGCAAGATAGCCCAAAGCAAGCACTGAGCCTAGAATTCAGCAGTTATTACCAACTTATCATCTGAGTTCAGCCTGACCTAACAGATACAGCTCTCTTCATTGTCTCCTGCAGGTGTCCATGGAATTCAGGTCTGAAGGACACTTCTAACACTTGTTTTTTTTGGTCTCTCTATTTAAAGCCTGAACCAGAACTTCTACTTACTGAATCTCTGTAAAGTTGTGCCTTTTTAAGTATCCTCATTTCCCATCAGTTCCTCCACACAGGTACCTATCTGCATGATGTGTATCCTGTCCTATATTTTACAGTAGATTAAGTTTCTCTGGTTGCATTTTCCTCACATTTTACTTCAGCTGGGATAACAATTAAAGAAGCAAAGAGTGGACAGAACAGAAGTGGAGGCAGTTAATTTTAGCCTAATAACCCAATTTATATATTGATGCAAAGTTGCTGATATGGCTTCAGACACTTCTATTTTACAGATTAAAATATTTTACAGCTGCATTTCTATTTAAACTACCTGCCTCAGCTTACAAAACGTTACCTTTTTCTCCAGAAGAATCAATTTAAAAAGGATCAAGACCTGAAAAAAACCACAAAAAGAAAAAAAATGGTGAGTGAACCAGTGCCACTTTTCAAAATTAATGTGCAAGCATAACCTCTTGTTCGAGGTTTTATGTTAATCACTGCATATCAAATGACCAAATGCATTTGATCAGTGAAAAGCAGTGTTCCAATATCATTTCTCCACCTGAGCACATATTTAAAAATAGCACAAGATGAAAAAAAAACCCAAAAAACAACCAAAACCTCCACAAACAAGAACTGTTTATATGTAGTATAGCAGAAAGAACATGTTGTGCAATTCCAGAATTTTAAAAAATAGTAAACTACATAAACCTTAAAGAGATCCTCCACAGAATTACTGAAAAAAATCTGCCAAAATACCAAGAATAATATTTACTTCACCTAATTTTAGGCATCTACAGATGAGGCATCTAGATCAGAAGTGGCTCTACACTCAAGGAAAAACACATATGCTTCTAGGGTATGACTGGCAGAATCTGAAGTCAAACAAAAATGAGTTCTAACCCAAAAATCCATTGAGCAGGTGCAAATACACCATGAAACTCAGATTCTCAAAGTTGTTTTCTTGATGCATCTCAGTTCATAAAAGAAAGATTCTAAATGCCACTTGTACTTTAGCTATAGTACATATATATAAACTAAATTTCAACAGAAATTGGGAAAAAGGACAGGTCCAAGTCCCCTCTGTCATGGCAGAAGCTACAAAATTTGCAAAACAGGAAAAATACTCCAAGCTGTATCTGCACAGACTTCAGCAATAGTCTTTTATCACATTCATCAAAACAGAAACAGGAAATAGAAACAAGATCACAAATGAGATAGCATTTGCACTTTGGGACAGGACTAAAAAGTGTCACACAAACCTAGAAATCTCCAGGAATCCCTCAGACGAACAAAATTCCTTAGTCTGGAATGTGCTTTCACTGAAGTAATGCAAGTGGAATGGGAGGGAAAAATCAGGAGGCTGCAAACAGCAGTACTTAGGAAACAGTCCTCTTACTCCTAGTTCAGGTATGTCTAGATATCTTTCTTTTTCTGTTCCTCACAAAGCATTTTACTCCCCAAAATAGTGCAGTCCTTTATATATCTAGTAGAGAATGCCTACCTTGTGTCTAAAATGGAGAACAAGATCCCGAGGAGACAGACCTGAGACACCAAAAAGAGAGCAATTATTACAGTTCAACAGTAGATAGGGATACTATCTTGTATCTAAATTTACTTCTTGTCACCATTTTTCAGCGTGATACTCATTATGGATTCTGTGTGAACCTGGTTATTTCAACAGCAGAATTCATACAAAATTCTTTTTTTTTTCCAGTAGGAGCAAGAATTCATCAACAACAGAGACAAAAATAACGAGTAGTTGTGCTCTGAGTTAATTTACTACACTGTGCATTCAGAAAGCACAGGAAAGACTCAGAACTGGGTGCTGAGCTAAATAACAGGTAGATGCAAGCTTGAACAATTTGATGGTGTGGGGTGCCCAGTCTAAAAATTAAGAAGGTATTGTTTATCAAAAGCAGATAAACAGCTACTAGTCAGACTTTTAGGTCAAGGAGTAATATGGCTCCAACCTGAAAGTAAGTCCTATTATGAAAGCAACACTACATTTTACATTTATTTAAATCCATTAATAAAGAAATGCAGACCTCTGGAGCTTAATCTGTTAATGGACATAAACAAATTAGCTCAGGAGAGGCATGTGTTGTTTAGTGTAACATCATCTCTGCTGCCTTGTACAAAACAAGTCACTTACCAAGATAAACTTGTGACCCTTCTAATGAAGTATTGCCCAAGGAACTGTTCATATGATCATAAAGTTCCTGTAAAAGTTAGAACAAAGGCAAAAAAAAAAAAAAATCCAGAAGGTGTTAATGGCACATGGTCACACAAAATCCAGAATAAATAAAATTAACTTATTCGAGGTTTTCAATGGCTTATTCCAAAAAGAAAGCAAAATTTTATTAAAGGAATCAACAGATACACAAGCTGACAACCACACTCATATCTCACAACAAATCATAAAGTTGACTCAGTCAGACAAGGGTAGTACATTTAGTTCATGTTAAAGTATTACAGGAGGTGAATAACTGAATGACTTATGCAAAAAAAATATTTGAGCACTAAATTAAAATACTGAAGTTTGTGGCCATACACAGAAAGCTGTGCTGTGTGGATTTTACTGGAAGGTTACCTTTAGAATTGAAATTTGTGAGAAGTCCTTTTCTTCAAAATATGCATGTGTGATGAGTTGCAGCTTTGCCTGAAGTAACCCATACAAAGGCTTGGAAGAAAAACAAACACAAAAGCAAGTGAATAAAACTATTTAGTCACTCATTCTGAACTTTAGTCTTCTTTCATGCTTATGTTGCAATACTGACATTTTATTATACATGGAGTTCATGGATGAGCAGTCCTCAGTAGCTAACTCCCAGCATCGTTCTCCTGTGCTCATTTTAAATGATAGCAATTTCATTTTCTTTCCATTTGCATACCCTCATTGAACATCTTTCTGGAAAAGTAGTTTCCTGCTTTAATGCTATTCATAATAGTAATAGCTCCAGTGGTAGTTCTTTCTTTAGCACTAAGCACAAAAAGAACTTCTGTTCCCTGCCTGGTGACCAACAGCTTTTGATGAATGGGTAAAAATAAAAGATATTTCTTCAAAACAAGAATATGCTGTATGTGTGGCTATCTGAAAACCTCCCACACAGTTGAAGCTACTATGGCAGATGATCTATGAGGCCCTTTCCAGCCCTACCCATTCCATGATTATACTAGCTAAACTCCTTGATTCTACCATATGAAATTTTAAGAAGGATCAGAAGTGCAAATATCAGAAGTGCCTCACCCATGACAACATGCACACACTTTTCCAGTTAGAAGCAGATACCAAAACTCAAGGCAGCTCACTCAAATGCCACAGCCTTCCAATTCAATTTTACTCCAGTATTTTGGTACTCTGCAATGGCTAAGAGAGATGCCAAATGTACCAAATAAGAATATGGAAGAACAATTGTTAAGGTTACCTGAAAGTGTTTTGTGAATTAAACAAACATTCTTACCAGCTGACTGAGAACACAGACACTCTTCTGTACAGTTTCTCGGGTGATGTCTGCTTGCCGTACTTTTAATGCCTAAGAAATAGAAGTATCACAGTGTTTTTACAAATATAATTTCAAAAAGCAGTTTTTCCCAAGTCTAGTTGCCACATACTACTCCCTATTTAAACAAAATCCTAAAATTAGCTATCTTCAATGGTGGAATATCCAAACCATGCAACAGTATGGCTTTATGCTTTCACAAGGGATAGGCTGGGAAGGAGGGGCACAGGTATTGTCCACTATGTTAAGGAGTGGTTAGATTGTGAAGAGCTGCCTCTGAGAAACAGCCACAAACAGGTCAAGAGTTTGTGGGTAGAAACCAAGGAGAGAACCAACAAAGGATGCCTGGCTGGGGTCTATTACAAGCTGCCTGATCAGGTGGAGCTGGTTGACAAGGCCTTGCTTCAACTACAGGAAGTGTTGTGCTCGCAAGCTCTCATCCTAATGGGGGAATTCAACCACTTGGATGTTGGCCAGGAAAGCAATGAGTCTATGGATGCCTCATCCATGGCAGCTTTCAAGGCGAAGCTGAATGGGGCTTCCAGAAACCTGGTCCAGTGGGTAGCATCCCTGCCCACAGCAGGGAGTTGGAACTACACAATCTGTAAGGTTCCTTCCAGCCCAAACCATTGTATGACGATTCTGTGACTCTACCTAGTAAAAAGGGTCACAACACTGACATGTCAGAGGTCTATTTTTATCTTGTTATGTCCCCAAAGATCCAAATACAGCTGGAACAACTGGCAAAGCACTGTCTAAAGGACACTAGTGTGAGAAAAAGGCAACAGCCTGAAAAGGAAATGGCATTTTAACTCAGCAGAATGTACAAGAGACAAATGACACCTCACTTGCTCTTCTCTAACATCATCTGTGAAAATGGACCAGATAAAAAAGTCTCTGCCTAGAAATTGTTTCATACTCAAGCATCTTTTTTGAGCCATCCATAAAATAAAAGCTTATCCACAAAATAAGCTACATCCTTAGCCAGAACAAATAGTCCCAGCACTTAACAGCAAACCTAGAAATGGTGAGGGCAGAATATACACAAATGATTCACTTAACTGTACAAAACAGAAAATGTGTGGACTGCGGCCCACATCAAAAAGGACAAGTGGAGTGCTAGAGTTATCATATGAAACACATTGGGTTTTATTCTAGTTGTTCCAAAGAGTTAATTTTAAACATATATTCATCTTCTTAATTAGTTTACTAAAAAGCCTAAGCTGGAATCAAGAGCACAAAAAAGCCAAGTTATTGCATAGTAAAATACAGCAAGACTTTAAATAACAGAATACAGTGAAGGCTGGTACAAAACCAATGAGTGAACAAAAACCAATGTGGAACTGAGTTCAAAAGAAATTAAATTAAAAATTGCATGTGCAGAATTTCTCCTAGAGCAAGAACAGAAACTTGAAATATAATCAAAACATAATTAACACAGAAACAGAGTACATAAACGAGTCGTATATTCAGTGGGTATAAATTAAAACTCAAACCCACATTCCAGATTCTTGGCAATTCACTGAAAAAAAAAGAAGCTATTTTAAAAGCAATTTTTAATAACTTCTCAATTTTAAGTGCACAGATCATACTAAATTACTATTTTTGAAAACATGGGATTATTTGAGTAGGTCGAGTACTCTATTTCCTCAATGTGATCATGTACACACTATGGCTCTCCTCAATTTTTCAGTTTTACTGCTTAAGGTTGGTATCACTAAGCAGCTACCATGAATGGGAAGATTCCAGTCACCTCTGCAAGTGTACATTTGGCAAAGGAAGTACGTGAAGAGAAACATCCCTACACTTGCACAGTCAGATCCCAGGAAGTACTCAAATTTTCTGTGGAGAGAAATTTCAGCTTTTTCCACTCAACGGCCTACTGCCTGGAAACTTAACTTTGCCACCTGACAGACTGTCAATTGAGTTTTGCTCCTTGGTGCTGATGACTGGACCGGCTCTCAAGAAACAAAATCTATTCTTCAACTGCCTTGAACATTTCCAAAGACCACAATACACCAGCTGATGTATGGGAAAGAACACTTCTAAAGTTCTGGAGATACATATTGTTAGCATTTTCACAGACTTTTAACGTAAGACAATCATGCAGTTTTTGCCTGTTGGTGTAATGCAAGCCAATGAATTTTAGGTTAGTTAATGCATCAAGCCTATTATTCATTAATATAATTAATTCACAACTTGGAAAGTTACCTTTGCTTCAATCTGCCGATAGCAAGAGACGCCATACACCGTGGTTCGATCCCCACATCTTGGAGGCAGATGGAAAAACACAGTATCTAGAAAAAAAGAAAATATTATTTTTGTAATTCACTAATGAGTTCAGTATATTTATTTTCAGTATCCCTTAAAGGTTTACTACAGAAAGTACTGGCACACACTTATTTTCTAAAAAGAAAGAAAAAATTAACAAGTCACTTATAAAGTTCTGTCTGGACGCAAATTAGTTTTCATGTTGCAAGATAATTTGTGGAAGAATCTCCAGGCGTGCAGGACAGCTTCATGTTTAGCCAGACTAAGCCAACATTGCTTTTCAGAAGCAGCTACTGACAGCAGAGAAGCACCATTGAAACCTACAGGCATGCTGCTTTCCCCACTCAGGACAAAGGAGCAAAGGCAAGGCACTGTGAATCAGTGTGCACAATTGGGAGTGTCACGCCATTAAGAAGGCAAACTCAGTCAAGATAGAAAAAAAATCCCAAACACCAAGGAGGATACATATAGTTGAAAGGTTAGAGAAGCTCCTACCACTGCCAAGGTAGATATCTGCACCACCACCAGCACTATACTATGAAAAAGAATTTGTGAAACTTAGTCTTACAGAAGGTAACTACTGTCTCTGGGCAAGTGCAAAATGAAAAAGCAAAGTATCTATAAAATATGCCAAGAGAAAGACTTTTATGGCTTGCAATACACACACACACACACATCTGCTGCTACTGCAAAAAAGTTGCTAAATCCTAAAAAGAGAAAAACAGTTGTCCTCTCCTTTCAAAACATGAGTGAATTTTTTTGAAACCAACTATTAATTTTTTGTTTGCTTTATAGTAAAAAAATGAACAGGAGAGACAACCCCATATGCATTATGACCAACAGAGAAGGGGACTCTCTATAACAAAGCTTACTACCTTGATCAAGTTTATATACTGGAGATCACCTAGGGTTTTAGAAAGCTGTAGGATGATTTCCTGTACCAAGCCAACCTCTTTGACCACATGCAACCACCCATGGGAATTAGTTTAAAACTCAAAAACCAGGTATCTAATAAAGTTACAGTAAATGAAATACAATTATTAGCAGAAAATCCATTTGCCTGGTTCAAGATCCTGTGTATTCTTGCCTACAAAATGCAAGGATATATATTTCCCCTTTGCTGCCAACTCTTTCTTTTCCTTACCAAAACATAAACATTTATATTCTTCCAGTACAGCAATAAAAATACTCAAAGTTGAGTAATAACTGGAACGGTGCTGAGACAAGAGAGAGCAGGTAAATGCAGCTGCATGTGATTTTTCTTAGCTTTGAATGTAGCCTACTTCTTGTAATGTATTTAAAAATGCAGAAATTCAGCAAAAAGAGTGACCAGAGCAGTTGGAGATACTCTTATCTATGAAAGGGATTATTTTGATAAACTTCATTTGTTTCCAAATAATATCTCCAAAATCTGGACAATAAGGAAGCTAAGTATATCAAGTTAAAAAACAAAACAAAGCAGTATTAAAGAGTTTCTGTGATTTTGCTGTTTAAAGTGACTTCCTTGTTGTCTGCTCTGCAGGGAAAAAAAAGATGAAACAACTGGACACATATAAATGTCAGGGATTAATAAAACTGTGAATAAAGTAATAAATGCAATATTAAAAAAATAAAAAGTGCAATAAACTTGGTGGTGACTATATGGCAAATGGATATTTCTATCTTTATTCTGCCAACAAATACCAAAGGTCACACCATTATACTGACATGGCTTTCCATGACTTGTAGATCATTTTAAGAATCTCTAAATTAGTGGAGGAGAGTTTATTCACCCTTCAAAGAACTTCTGACAAAGTCAGCAGCAATGCTTTGTGCTAGAACTATGCAAAATTGATAGGTAACCCTGAAGGTTTTACTGATATCTGAATTTTGGATGTAGGAGGTACACCTTTACTTTCACCTAAAGGAACATATAATTGCTAATGTATTTTGCAACAAAAAGTGTAGGAAGTCCAATAGTAAAAAGAACCATTGGTCAGCTGTTCAGAGATCAGGTTTTTCCTCTGGGTTGCAGTAGAAGCACACACAACTTTTCTCTCTCATTTCTCACCTTCCTGGTAATTGTGAGCGCCATCTGGTAAGGCAAGAAATGGCAAATACTTCCATTCATCTGGTAAACTGTGGCTGTCATGTCCTTCTCCAGGTTTTAGGGGAGGATAAGAAAATTCAACCTAAACAAACAAATGAAAACAAAGGGGAGAAAAAGAGAGAATACATTACAGTTACCATCCAAGCAGGCCTCCATGATTCAGCCTAGCAGATTTTCCTACTGACATTATGGGAAAAAAAGTGGTTTTCTTCCAACTAGCATTCCTTGTCTCTTCCATCAATGAACCCACAGACTCACTTGTGTGGTTTAACTGACAGGCCCTGGGCAGATTTGGCTTCTAGAGCCTAATTCCTTTTCCTCAAGAGAAATGAAAAATATCTCCAAGCAGAAAACAGCACCCAAGAGCTGAATATCTTCTTCCCTGAGTGCACAGAGCAAACAGCACATTGCCACACCTGCAACATCAGCAGGGGTCATTGCTGGGTCACACATACCGTGAAATCAGATTTAACTTCCAAGCCCTTCAAGTGCTCATGACTAGATAATGCAAACACATGCAGGCCTCTCTTTTACCCTGCAAGACATTGAATCATCTCAGAAACTACACTAACAGCAAAACACTAGTTCATATATTTTTATATTCTTGATTGTACCATGTTCTACACAATGGCCAAAGGTATTTCCTTTCCCTTCCAGTAAAAAATCCTGCATTTTAATTTTGCCTTTCATTTAATTACCATTTACCTCTCTTTCCTAGAAACAGAGATAACCTTTCCATTTCTTGCACTACATCTACCACAAATCCCCACAATCAGCATCTTTACAGTGTAATCTCCTTTTCCTATGGAGAGCTCTCTGGGTTTCCAGCCACTTCTACCAATTCTTTTCCAAATTGAATTTCTTAATTCAATGAAAAAAATCTAAACACAAATTTCTCAGTAAAAGAAACTGTTCATAGATACTGCAACTTCTCTCCAGGCTATTTAGGTACTGAGCATAACTATGGAGCTGTAAAATGTATGTACACATGAAAAATAAAAAAGCATGATGAAGCAACCATATAAATAATCCTAGCATTTGATGGATAATAAAATAAAATTGTAATAATAATAATAATTATAATAATAATAACATCAAAAGAAAAAACCTGTGAAAGACGGAGTACCAAGGAAAAGTGAAATTCTACACCTTAACACACGATGTCACTGTCTACAACTGTTGCCAACTTGAGAAAAAGGCACAAAGGAAAAGAAAACACCATGAGAAATCAACCTTTCTATTTGTTGTATCAATTCCAAGTTTTCTTATTCCTTGTTACCATGGGTTGACCCTGGCTGGACACCAGGAGCCAACCACGTCTGCTCTGTCACTTCTCTCCTCATCTAAGGGTAAGGGAGAGAAAACATAATGAAAGGCTCAAGGGTTGAGATAAGGCAGGGAGGGATCGCTCACCAGTCACCGTCATGGGCAAAACAGACTTGGCTTGAGGAAATTAACTTTATACCAATAAAACAGAGTAAGGTAATAAGAAGTAAACACAAATCTTGAAAACACCTTCTCCCCATCCTGGGGTGGGTTAACTCCTTCCTGGACTTAACTTTACTCCTGATTCTATACCTCCCCCCCCAGCAGTGCAGGGGGACAGGAATGGTCCCATGGTAAGTTCACCACACGTTGCCTCTGATGCTGCTTCCTCCTCAGAGGGAGGACTCCTTCCCCAGCTCCAGCATGGGGACCTTACCCCAGCAGACTGCTCCATGAACTTCAACGGGAGTTCTTCCCACAGGCTGCACTTTGGGTCCCCCACGGGGTCACAAGTCTTGCCAGGAGCCTGCCCCCAGCACAGGCTTCCCACGGGGCCACAGCCTCCCTCAGGCTTCCACGTGTTCTGGCATGGGGGTGACTACAAGCGGATCTCTGCTCCACCACAGACTGCCATGGGCTGCAGGGGGACAGCCTTGCCTTACTTCATGACAGACCACAGGGGAATCTCTGCTCCAGTGCCTGGAGCATCTCCAGCCCTTCCTCCTCTGCTGGCCTTGGTGTCTGCAGGGCTGTTTCTCTCACATACTTTCACTCCTCTCTTCTCTGGCTGCAACTTGCTCTCTGCAATAACTTTTCTTCTCAAATACAGAATCCCAGAGGTGCTACCACCACTCCCAATGGGCACTGACCAGCCCTAGGTCTCTCCTTGTTTCTGTCAGACATGGAGGAAGCTTCTGGCTGCCTCTTGGAGAAGCCACCCCTGTAACCATGAGGAATCCATACAGCCTTTTAAACAAAATATGCCTCTAAGAAAAAAAGAGCATCTGACTTCTAAATGAAAGACAAACACTGGAATTAGCATCCATACATGGAGCAGAAAAACTGCCTGCCATTTAGTACACACATACATCCTAAGAATTCCCTGTTATCCCTTTCAAGTCATAGATTAGAAAATTAAAATGATAGATAAGAAAATTAAAGTGGTAGAAACTTCACATAAATGTCTGTGTTATCATACCTTCTCCTGATGTACAGATTCAAATTGGCTGGCTGAAAACACTGTTTACAGAATTATTACTAGAATCTTGCAGGAGTAACTTTAGCAATAAATATAGCCCAGTTACTAAGCCTAAAACATAGATAGTCAAGGAGCATCTATACTTATATCCTGATTCAGGTATTTTATTTCACTGCATGGCCAACAGAGAGGGATTCAAATTCATGGTCTGGAGGAACTTCTTCTAACAAATACAGAAAAACCCTGAGTTCCTTAGATTCCAGTAAATACCTTCAATGCATCATTCCAGACAGGGAAATACTCTAAGAAAGGATTTAAAACATTATTGCTTCCAAGCACTTTCAGAATTACCACTGCATTTTGGACTCCAGTCAGATAATGAATTAGGAGACAAATTAAAAGGAAAGAAGGGTAAGATGAATCAAGCTACATGAAAAACACATATTCACTAAGGAACACTCCTTTTTAAAGCCCAGAATAAAGCCAAGAAATCTGTCTCCTGTGTTCTTTTTACAGTGTGAAATTTGCTGAAGAACTACTTTGTTCTAGCTCACACTATGCTATCAACACCTCAGCTGCTATCAGATAATCCCAGCAACAGGGATTTCTGCAGGCTCTATCAGTTCCAAATTCAATAAACTGCACAGGCACTAATGACAATCTTGTTTTCTACTAGTCATTTTCTTTCAAAAACCAGTTTTAATACAAATTTCTGTATGCAGTGTGTGTATAAGACAGATCACAAAACTCAGGCAAATCAAAACTAAAACTGCTTAAGTGGCCTTAAATAATCTATTTTACAGATATACTTTATGATAGATCTGATTTACATTTTGACATACTATTATTTCTCCTCCTCTCCAAGAGGATCCATATAGGAAGTATCCTCGTTCCTAAGGAGGAATCACGCTCACGTAGTTTAATAGAATTGCTGCTGGCCAGAGTACCAAAGTGTGGAAGTAACAAAGAAACAGGAAAAAGGACAATTCAACATCAAGGAGAGCATGCAATGCCCTGGAGGACTTCCTTCCATCCCTCCTCTAACTTAACAGTCCCCAGCGATGAGAAAGTTTGACTTTTTGATATTAAATAAGCAGTCACTGCAGGTGGGACTCATTTCAGCCGACTGTATGTCACAAAGCAAGATCTCCGAGGCAGTTTTCCTAAGTGTTCTGCAGAGTCATTGAAAACAGACACCTGCAGAGGGTGATTCATCTGATCTGTTTCTTTTGACCATCTCTGAAGACAGCCAGCTCTAAGACTAACTTGCTGATGACTGACTTAATGCAGATGAAACTCACCCTAACTGTTCCCCATCCTCTAGATGTTCTGCTTGATTTCTCCAGCTCAGTTTGCAGACTTGCATCAATTGCAGTTAGAAATCCTTTGCACAGAAACCATTATTCCAAAACCAAAGTATTATAAGAATATTGAGCAGCCTTAAAAAAACGGTAAAACCTCACAGCTCTTGAAAATTATGAAACTAAGCAGTGCACATGTATAAAAGTGGTAATAATGGGGTACACAGAATTTCAGTTCTATCAGTTCTGAGTTTTCAAACAACTGGAGTTTCAGCAAAAACCTTTCCCAGTCTGCGTGTGCAAACTACAGAGCAGTGCTCCTAGGGAAGGCAACTTAAGTTATTTTCTTACCATTTTCCACCTTAAACCCAAAAATCATGACAGATGGAAGAGATGGGACTACTGAAGAGACCTGTCTCACACCTCTTTTTCACCCTCTTCACAGAATGACGAAAGGGGAGCTCATTTTTTATTTAAATATAATGCCTTGTTATGCAAATCCATCCGTATATGCATGTGCATGCATAAACATGCACTTAAATGTCCCCGTATGTAATTAATATATTATCACTACAAAAATACCTGCAAATATGGAAAATAAAATCTTTTCATAAAGCCCAGAAGCCAACAAGAACAAAGATATACACACAAATTTTTAAAGTTGACTGTCAGGGAAAATTTTGCAGGTTTTTGTCTCCTCAGCTGAGTTAAAGAAGACTCCTCAACAAGATAAAATTCAAATTCAAAGCTGAACCCCTGAGAGACTTCAAAATAAACTACATAAAACATGAACCAGTATTCTCCCTGCATTTCTTACTCTTCCAAGTGTCAGGGATCTTCATTCCAGCTAGAAATATTGCTCACGCCTGTCAGGGTGTTTTGATGGCAATGCTTTTTGCCTGTTCAAACTGTCATGTTTACCTATCTGTAAGCAGATAGGTTCTGATGGATTTCAGAACTAAAAGCAATACAGAATATTGTCTTGAGGTTTAGGGGAAAAATTAATAACTGTGCTCTTCACTACACAAAATACTTCAACTCTTGTGAAATATCCTAGTTTTCAAGAACTCTTTAAACAGAAGTACAACTGAATTTCTGGAAGTAGCATTTTTTATTTTTCTGGAATTCTGCAGCATTAACTAACCTTTAATAGGCAGTTTGTATTGAATCTAACAGTTTGGATGCAAAGCATCAATGAACACATAATTCTAGTGGAAAATAAAATCCAGGCAATCTGGTTTTGCTCCTTGTAAAGGCACTTCCTGGCCAGAATAAGTTTACTCATATTCATTAAGTCACAGTAAGAAAACATGAGAGCAGGCAAGGAAAAATGCATTTCAGTTCCTACATCTAGGAATTAATATTATAGTTCTTCAAGAAAAATTGATTGATAGTGTCTTCTACTAAATTGCAAGTACACAATCAGAAAAGAGGTTAAATATAGAGGAATATTCAAATATATGTGCTTGTCCAGATAAGCTATTGCACTCAAACATTAGACAGGGAGGTGGCATTAATTTTACATGCAGGTGAGGTTGTTCTCCTTATCTGTAAAAAGTGCTTGTTAATCAAATTAGAATTCTCAGTGAGTGCTGAGACACAGCACTCATAAACAGTGATAATTTAAAATGTGCTGGCAAATCAGTATAACCTTCCCATCCTACCCACTTCATCTACTATCACATTTGAATTAGTCACTACATAAGCTCCCCTGTTTAGTAAAACAGGTATTTTGGAAGATTTCTCTTCAGATAAGTTACGAAAAAACATCTGGACCTAAGTAACTTTTTGCATTGGTACAATGGAGAGATTTTTTAATCTCAAAAAAGTCTGAAGTCTTTAGAATGACAGTATTCTGTTAAAGACCCAGGATGCTTTCAGTAAATTACAGAATCTAACTTACAAGAAGCAAACCCATTCCATCCTCTCAGCAATTGCTTTGATTTCTCCCATTACTTCAACTGCAACAAACAGGTAGGATAATTGCTTGAAACGAAGAAAAGGAGATCAGCAAAACCCACTAATTACATTTCTATTTAGAAAAGCTTTTCCCTTCATAAATCATTACAACACATTTAATTTCAAGGATAACAACCCTTCCTCTCTAAAACAGAAAGGCAGAAATATGCTAAATAGAGTATAACTCTAAGCAGCAGTAATTAAAAAAAACAAGATAAAAATTACACCTAAAACTTGATACCTCTTTATAAATAAGTCAGTATTTGTTTTTCACTCAAAGTAGGGATTTCTAAAATCAGTTTTCCCAATTTATTAGTCCTAGCATAGACAGACTCAGAGAAGACCAGCACACCAATGACCTTACCAATGAACCACCATAACAACTGCAGCATGCAGCCAAATGAAAATCTAAGAGCATTGTTTGTCTTTCAGCACTAAGAACAATTTATTATTTAAATAGTAATTAAATTTAAGTGACAAACTTCCCCCATTTTTGCACGGCAGAACCAAGAGATCAGGATCTGCAAGCTGAAGAGCCCGAGCACGTAACAATAATGCCTATGCAGTAATTTAATGATCTCTAACAGCAGAGTTTTAAATATATGTTATACATTTATATAAATATTAATATTTATAACAACTATGTATAATACATATATATATGACATTAAAATATATATAAAGAATACATATAATACATACTTATATATGTTTAAATACACTACATGCACAAATAGCAACAGAAATTCCTGTATTACCAGGAGGCAGGGCACAGCTGTTTCTAACCTTTCAGTTCCTGAAACTGGTACTTCCTCACATTTCCACATTGCTAAAGCCATAGAGTGACCACTGACACAAGTTCTAAGGCACCATTTGTAGGCACAATATCACCATTCAAGTTTGCTTCAAAAACTCTGACTAGGTTATCAAGGTTCTGACTCATACTGAGACCCTTAAAAGATAAAATAAACTGAAACAGCAAAACCTTTGTTTTCAATGTCATGCTAACATGCATTCTAGACACTTTTTCCAATTATTTAACACTCTATTTTTATAGTCATAGAGCTCAAGCCCTACACAAATACTGTGCTTTGGAAGTTCGTCTCTTATCAGTCTCTTCAAAGAAAGACAACAGAAACAACAACAAAGGAACAAAAAAAAAACCCCAAAAAGACAAAAACAAAACAAACAAACAAAAAACAAACCAAACATACTCCTCCCAGAAAAGGAACTTAATGCTACTGCAACCATTCCAACCAAGGGGACTTGCTAGGGAATTCCATGCAACCAAGACAAGATTCGTACCATTACAGAATGCAAGAATTGATATAGGATGCACTCTGGCAAGAGAGAGCAGCTTTCCTGATTAAACAAGCCAGGGCACCCCAATCTCTCCACTAACAGAGATGTCTGTCCAACACAGCAGTCAGTGGAGACTGGGGTCAGCAGCAGCCAATTGTTCACCCACAGATCAGCTCTTAATGCCCACCTTGGTGTCCACAGGCTCTTAATGAGCACACCCAGCCACAAGGAATGCAGCATTCCCCCTCTCCAGGGACAGCAGCCAGACCCCACACATGAGACTCAGTCACAGCCTTTCCTCAGCTCAGCTCCACGCCCTGATTCCCAATAGCAAGGAGCTGGCAACAAGTGGACAAATGATACACAGAATCCACCTTCCCCTGGGAAAATGAGAGGACCAGGACAGCAGGCATGCTTCTAAGTGCTTTTCTTAACCGGTTTAGAAATAGCCATTGTGTGTCATTCACCCAGCATCTACTGCTGAACCAATGCAGCCCAGGAGAGCCATCACTCGGCCTTATGAGCCAAAAAACATTCAGGCACTTTGCCACAGGACATCTGATGGGCCCAGAATTGCTCTTAGTGAGTTTGATCCTTCCTCACAAGTTTCAACATCAGAATTCCTCCTGAGAGCCAGCAAATCTGGTTCACTACCAGATATGAGGCTGAGAAGGTGCACAAACACAGTAACATAATGAAGCACAGAACACACTGCTCTCAGTGACCCCAAGGAAGCAGGCAGGCAGCCTCGTGTCCTGCCCCCCAGCATGTTGGGACAGTAAAGAACTGGCTTTCACATCTTGTGCCCACAGCCTTCTGTGCTTTTAGAAACAGCATGCTGCCTCGGTGTATTAACACAGCACCTCATAAAAGCTATGAGACGGGTTACCAAAATTAGGCACAGATCATCAAGTTAGGACAGGGAACACAAAGCTGAGCCTTGCAAGTTCCAATTTACTCCTCCTAGAGTGACCTCTGTTCAGTGATTTTACAACCTTGAACCTCCCTCTATTCTACATGTATGTAAATTACGTTGCCATCTCAAGTGCCAAGAGCACAAGTCACTATTTGAAAAATTCTGAAGTAGGTAAGTGAAAGGTGCAGCAGAAGTACAGAAATACATGTTTTATTGACTTAGCATTCACTCATTTATTCAAGAGAAAGGCCAAGATTCCTGGCACAGGATATTTAAATAACTACTCAGATGTTATGACACATACAAAGAACAGACCAATCATAAGATAAAAGTTAAGTATGATGACTATGGGAAGCATCACATAACTTCTAAAGGGTATTTAGGAACCTTCTCTCAACTTGCATATCAGGGCAACTATGGAAAAAATATCCAGTATGGAATCCTTCCTTCCTTCACTTCACTTCCCGAGCAGCACTTCAGAGAAGTGACTGCAGGATTATCAAAGTACAGGGTTCTTTGAAAAACTAAACAAAGAAACAAAATAAAGAAACAAACAAATCAGCCATACACCAAAGTTTTTCTTGAACACTGAACACTAAGTACTACATAAGTGGATTAAACAGATATGCGAAAAAACTCATCATTAACTCTACACAAGAGATGAGAATCTGCAGTATTGTTTACAGCAGTGTATGTGTACTCAGCAATTCATTGCATATTTAAAATTATTAGCACCCCATGCCAACTAGAGTAGCCTTACAAACAAAAGCTAAAAGCCTCTTTAAAAGTTACAAACTGTTGAGCATAAAATCCACAGATTTTATGCTCTTTTGTCTTTTAGACAAAAGATTAATCTTTGATACTTGATGCATGCTATGATTAACTTTATTAGAAGATTTCATGCTCATAATGGTCCTTTAAAGTGCTTTAATATTATTAAAGCAGGGAATAAAACCAAAGGAACTGTGCTAATGTTTACACATTATCATCGATAGAAATAAGAACAAAGGACTTCAGCTTGATTCCAGTCTAGTTCCTTTTCAACTTATTTTTGTTTCTGTTGTTCCATTAATAAGATCTTGTTTAATCACAAGATTAACTATTGCATAATACCTGCCTACCGTGTTCCCCCAAAATAAAGACATGAGAAATTTAAATACAACAAAGCATACACTTAACTTGTATGTTTAAGAGCATCAAGCACATCTAAGAGAATCACATCAAGTACTGGAGTGAAAAAGATCAAAAAGGGAAAAAAAACAATTCTCCAGTAAAGCAGAGTCTTAGAAGAAAGGCAGCAAACAAAACAGGGACAGGCTGCAAAGTGTTCCCCTGAAACCTCCCACCTGTGGAATCTATGGAAGAGAACAACTTCGATATTTCCCTCTTGAAAAAAGGGGCTACAATCAAGAGTGCAGCAGACCTGGAAACGTAGGCAGTTCGCAAGAATTGATAAAGAGTGCAGACTGACCTTGCTCATTCCTTAGACATCTCCTAATTCTGCAAAGTCAAGTCTAAGTTGCCAACATTTGTGCTTAAAGACACCTGCTTCCTAGGCACCAGTGAAAAAGGCCATGTACAGAGATTGCTCAGGCCATGCCAGTTTCTGCAATGCCATCAAGCCATGCTGATTTCTGCAGATCACAACAAGCACCATCTTCCAGAGCTCAAGTATTTGAAGCTCTTAAATAATGAGGATCACATACACAATTCAGAAAGAATTAAAGAGCATTCTTCCCTCTCAAGGATTATATTCAGGCTCTTCTCGTAAACTGGATATCAGCTGTTTCATTCTTCATCTTGGGTTTCCTTTGCATGCCAGGAAAAAAACCTCTGGTTAGGCAAGAGAGGGAGACTGGGCTTCAAGCACAGTCCACAAAAAGAGTCTCACACAGACAAGCACTCAGACACTACTAAGGAATTACATTCATGTTATAAAGCTCAGTACCTTGAAGATCCTTACAGCAAACTTTAGGATTACATGCCTTTTGCTGTTTACAGTAATCCATTCCCATGTCTGTGGGAGTTTGAAATGTCATCCTTCACAGAAGTACAGAGAAGTGGGACAAGATACACTGTCGTTATTTCACAGATCAAAGATCCCCGGCAAACAAAATTGACCAGCAGCTCAAGTATTTCAGGACACATGGCACTTCCTCACCTTTTGTACCATTTCCACAACACAGTAAGAAATGCCTATATTAAAAAGAGCCAAGAGTAAAGTGGAATAATTTTAAGCTCTTAAGAGGATGTGTGAGACAATGGTCACTTGCTGCATAAGGTCAGCAGTGATGTGCACAACTGCTCAGGACACCGAGTGCAGAGAAGCTGGGCCTTGCCCCAAATGAAGTGAGATTCTGTGTGGCCTCACTGGCGGCGACACAGGGCCTGAGCTCACTCAGATGTGAATAGCTTAGAAGCCTTGCAGCATCAGAAGGTAGGGATTGTTGTGGTAAGTCAGGCACTGCAGCAGCAAAAGGACCATGCACTTCCTCAGCAACCAGCCAGGGCTTTCACAGGGATTTGTGCCTAGCTCTCCTACCTGTAAATCTTCCAGCTTTGCTGAAATGTTTCTGTCCTCTCCTTTACAAATACATCATTTCTCATTTTAACTCCGCCTTCAAAATTAATTATTTCTAGAGCACTTGTGATATTTTAAGCCTTCCTACATCCTCAGAGACTATTATCTCTCTGCTCCTCTGTGTAAATAAAGCTTGGAGATGGAGTTCAAGTGACCATCACAAGCACATGTGATCACAACTGGAGAACTGCAACTCAGGACCTTCAGTCTTCTACCATCATCATAAATCATGGGTCTTTCCATGTATTTTCAACACAACTTGCATCTGCTAGTTAAGATCTGTTCAGGTTACATTTTTGCTAAAGACTTCTATTATAAGATAGGTAAGGACCTTCCACACTAATTAATGCTTTCAAAAATTAAAGTACTGTAAGGCAAATTCAGTGCTTTATCACTCACTTGCAATGAGACAAAGTGTTTCATGATTGTGAAAAAAAAGCTTTCCCCCTTTTTGCTCTGAAATCACAAGTCACTCACTACTACAGTTCCTCAAAACTACTGAGGAATTTGTTTTCAGCCATTCCAGAAGTAAGGCACAAATAGTGCTGAAACCCAAGCCTCACCACTCTACACTGAAGCAGGTCAACAGAACCTGCTGCAGTAGGTAATGAGTTGAGCAGCTACAGATATTTCAAAACACATTGGGCAATTTCTGTGGCAGATTTCCCTTACTGTCACTTTGTGCCCCAATGCTTTTGTGCCTTTAGCCCTACACAGCTTGAGAAGTGTGTAGAACTCCTAATACACCAAAACTGTGTGTTTTACATTAATGGGCAAGAGTTTGAGCAACTACATACGATGAAGTGCTGTGTTTGCTATTACTTTTTCCTGAGGCCACTCCTCTTATCCATAGCAAAGAGAGATCAAAAAAAGGAATTTTTAATCTTTGTCATTTTATTTCAGATGCATGAAAACCATGATTAAATGCATACTGTCCACGAGATCTGCCCGCTGTGGGACATTTACTATTTAATGACTCACTGAGTAGGGTTCCCATAAAAAGTCAGCCAGCATGTACAAAGCCAAGAAACCAGTCACCATTCCTGCTTCCTGCCAATTGCCATTCCCTTCCTTAATGGGCCTGTTGAAAGTGTGTCAAATACTAGGTGGACCTAGCAGTTTTGCAACCACGTGTCCCCTCCCATTCTCTGGACACTCTGCCATAACTACCCCTAATCCTAAGCAAAAAGAGACAGCAACCAGCACTTTTTGCATATCTCCTCAGATTCACAGTTCAGCTCAGTAACTAAGGGGTCCAAAGAAGTAGGATGGCAATCTGCTCATGTAGACAAACAAAAGTCTGCATATTCTCCAAAAGTTTACTCCATACTTGCCAGAGAAAACTCCTCCCAGTGTGTTCACAATTTTTATTGCTTTAGTTTTCAGATAACATAAAGCCTTCATGACAGTGAGTGGCAACTCCCAAGCTTTTAACAACTGCCCAGGTAACTGGATCCCCAGACTTAACAATGTACATATGGCAAAATTTCACTTTGTCTCTTATATTCCAGCAGAAAGACCCCCAATGAAATAGTCAGCCCTTGAAAGGACCATGAGGAACAATTGTGGCGCTCATACTCCCAATCCAAAGGCACACAGAAAGAGATCCTGATTCTCCTTCTCTTTCAAAAACAAATGCATATGGATTGTTTTTCAAGTCTGTGAAAGAAAGATGATCCTATACATTTCCAAGCTGCACATCAAAACCTTTGCATGTTACACATTTCTTATCCTATAAGTTAACCAACAGGAAGAGCTATACGTTCAAAGCGATGAAGTTTCAGAAGCTAATGAAAGAAATCCATAGAAAATCCTAACTCCACATGCATTTCCTGGTAAGACTACAGAGAAAAGACGTGGGAACAAAAACTGAAAGGAGCCTTCTCAGGCAAACCAGGTTGATTGCTGTTAGGACAGGCAGCTTAGCTCTATGATCTTTCAATCTTAAGCTTTCCAAATTCACTCTCAGTGATGTCCATTTGAGCACTGCTGCAGACCTTTGCTTTTCTGCGCTTCACTGTTTCAGGTATGCAGTCTGCAGCACATGCTCAGACAGTTCATATTCACTGGTTCTTGTGCCAACATTCATTTAGATTAAAAGGCTGGTTTTCCCTCCTCATTTTTAATTTTTCAACAGTTTCTTGGAATGCAACTACATGTAATGCAGTGTTTTAATGAATACTTCAAAGGCCATTATCGGTATTTTATACGTCATTGAGAGGAGAGTAGCTCTGTGGAGAAGGATTTGGGGGTGATAGTTGATGAAAAACTCAACATGAGCCAGCAACGTGCACTTGGCATATTGTAGCCCAGAAAGCCAACCACATCCTGGGCTGCATCAAACAGAATGTGGCCAGCAGGTCAAGAGAGGTGATTCACCCTCACTGGTCTTCTTGTGCCCGTGTGTCTATCCTCTGCAGTTGTCCACCTGGCAAAGAGAACCTGTGAATCAACTACCTCAAAAGCAACCCTCCAAAACAAGGCTTGCTTTTTGGTCACCTCAGTTCCCCATTTCAGCTTACCACAATTGCCTGTGCTTACCAGTCATGAAGAGGCAGGAGAGGAAAAGGGAAGAATGTTCCTGTACCTACAGAGGTGAATACAGCCTCCAAATCTATTTTGTTAGCCTAGCTAGGGAGGCTCTTCTACATTCTCCTTTAATACAGACTGCCCAGGGACTATCTCATCTATCTTCTGGAAGAGAGAATTCAAATCCCTTTCTCTGAAAAGTGGATCAGAATTTACAAGCAGCAATAAACATATCATCACACAATAGGATTACATACATTGTCATTCTCCCCTTCAAATCACACTGCTTTGGTGACTTAGCCACATGTGGTCTCATTTCTCTTCCAGACATTTCCTTGTGTCAATTTCCAAGCTTATACTGTTATTATTCATTCCTATTGCACAACTTCATAAGGAACCCCATTTTTATCAATCCAGCATTCCTTATTGTCCAGCTCTTGCATGACTTTCCAGTTTTCCTTTGAAATACCAATTCCTCAAGTTTGCTTATCATAGTTCAATTTTATGGTGTAAATAATACCAGTACCATGTTTCAATCTTGAAAGTGTTGATGCAAGGAAAGAAAAAAAGAACAAACTTCTTGCAAATACCTTTCAAACCAACAGTTCCTCTTCTGACTCAAATCTGTTTCTCCTTCCTCTCCTTCATACTACTCTTTACCCAAGTACCAGCTCTTGCACTAATTCTCCTGTATCTCTACCTTAAAAATAAGTTCCCAGCAGGTTAGAGCTACTCCATTTCTTTCGCAGAGACAGGAATTCAATCACTTATTCTTACAAAAGATGCAGGTCAGTCAGGCATGAACTATCTTTAGCAAATGCACACAGGATTCAGTCTACTTAGTTTCACGTTGTTAATTAATTTTTTCCTTCAAAAATTCTCTAGAGTCTTGCATTCTACTGATGTCAAACTCATTAGGCTATAGCTGTGCCACTCCTCACCTCCAGTTCTTTTAGGAAACATTCTCCATACTTCAGTAAAAAATCTGCTAAGTCAGAGGGAGGATACATTTAAAATTAGATTTCTGTTTCGCTTTCCCGTAGGAAGCCTGGCTGGTTGTGGTTCTACTGACTGTCATTCTATTCCTGCAGTTCTCCCTGTGACTCAGCTACCTTGTCCCTTTCCCAAACCGCCTTCCTTTCCACTTTCTCCAGGTAATTTCTTGAGATAAAGAAAACTTCAGTTCAGAGATATTCCAACCTAATTTTTGATAACACCTCAAAATGTACTTCTACAAACATATTACTGGCAACAAAATAAAATTCACTGCTACTAATTTATACTTTGGGGGTTTGTTTGGGTTTTTTGTTCTTTTTTTCTTTCCTTGCATCAACACTGCTTAACGTGCAAGAAAATTAATACACACTCCAGAAGAACAGAAGAAACAAAAGCCTAGGTCTTTTCCGAGAGGGCAAAAATTTGCTCTTCCTCCTACAGACACCCAACTAAGGCTCATCTTGTAACAGTGTTTGACAAGAAAGTGCATGAAAATTATCACAAACCTCACAACTCAGATGATCTAATTACTTCACAGGAACTGATCCTGTGAATATCCATGTGCAAAGAGCGCCCAGACACCCTGAGGAGAAAGGATGCATTCGTAAACCATGCACATCTTTCAGAAACTGAGTTATTGCACCTTAGCCTCTGAGCAATTGTGCTTGGATTTTTTTCCTGAACAATAATTTAATTCTCAGCTACCTTGCATGGAATCTGTTTATGTCAGATCAACCCTTGTATAACTATAACCATCATGCTCATTAGTGTCTTGGCAATTTTATAAAGGCCAAGAACTCACTATGGAAAAACTCACTGGAAATAGAAATCCAACATTATGTCTATCTGCCCTTGTCATAGCAAAGCAACTGTGTGGGCAGCCCTGCTGGGCAACCACATCTCCTGCTTCAAGGGTTAAAAAAGAATTAAAACAATCAGAACATAAACCAGCTATGAAATACATAACATAAAATCCTTCTACCTTACAGGCCACACGAAGCAGTCAAGCATTTAAGAAAGTGGGGAAGAGACAGGCAAAGAAAACTTAGATGCAGGGTGAGCTTGTTACCCTGAGGCTGTTTGGTGTAAGATGTACCTGGGAGCACTCAATGATAGGCAGAGATCAAGAAAGGTAGATGAAAACACCGTCTGGGGGTTTTTTCCTCAGGATTCTCTGCCTGGAGGCGTTAAGCACGCAGGACTGGAAACAGATACGGTGTCACGGCGTGCGCCGTCGCCCCTCATTCCCGGGAGCTCTCCCCGCGGGCCCTCGCTCCGCCTCGCTCCCGGCGGGACCGCCAAGGCAGGGCGGGAATGGAGGCAGCTCCACGAGCACGAACTGCCCGGGGCGAGCCGAGTCACGGCCCAGCCAGGCATCCCCCCGCCGGGGGAGGCCGCGGCCAAGCGGGGCCTCGCCGGCTTCCAGCCCCTCCTTTGCCGCCCCCTGAGTGGAACGAAGCCCCCCGGCCCCGCCGGAGACGCGCCCGACCCGCGGCGGCTCCCGCAGGCGCCGCTCGGCGCGGGGGAGGGGACTGGGGGAGGGCAGGGAGGAAGCGCAAGAGCGGAGCGGAGAGGCGGGAGACGAGGGACACCCGCGCCCCCTCACCTGGCAGCCCTTCTTGTGGTGGAAGCCCACCACCACGATGTGCAGCACCGGGCCGCGCTT
>VZTB01012886.1:510729-552251 GCA_013397245.1 Thryothorus ludovicianus | reverse complement strand
GCGCGGGTCGCGGAGCTCAGCGCTGGGGTTCCCCCCGGCTGGGAGGGGAGAGAGCTCCGCCATCGGCTAGTCCATGTCGTACAGATTAGTGCCAGCCTAGAAAGAAGCATGGGGGTTGTCTCAGTAGAGTTTAATCTGGTTGGTTGCTGAAGGTTAAAACTGAGGAAAAAGTCAAGGTAAGGCTTCTTCCCTCAAGGGGGTAAGCCTCCAAGACAAGGAGCCTCTGGAGGGATCATCGCTCTCTGCAAGTATCTGAGAGGAGGCTGTGGCCAGCTGGGGGCCGGTCTCTTCTACCGGGCCTGCAGTGAGATGGGAAGAGGGAATGGCCTAAGGATGATAAGGGGAGATTCAGATTACATATTAGAAAAAAAAAAAAAAAAATAAGGGTTAGGGGGGGCGGAATNGTGTTAGTGTGGTCAGACATTGGAATAGGCACCCAGGGAGGTGCTGAAGTTACCATCCCTGGGGCATTTACGAGGCCTCTGGATGATGTGAGTTAAGTGTTACAGCGGCAATTCTGGATGGACACCTCAACTGGATGATCTTAAACGTCTCTTTCAACCTTGGTGATGATTCTGTGATTCTATGAACAGTCTTAGCATACCCTAGAAAAAAGGCAGTTCAAAGACTTGTCCGAGACCATGGGCAAATATAGTGTGAGAGGAAAAAAAAAATTAAAAATCTGTATCTTGATGCACTCACACCATGCTCCCTCTTTAACCTTTGTTATGATTCAATTCTGACTACTTCAATCAATAGCATTTGGTAGAGGCTGTACTCTTAATTATTAAGATTATCTGTGGAAATTGGAGGAAGATAATCTTTTTAAAAGAACTATAAAAGAATAGTGCTTAAAGAAAATCTCATCACTAGCACAGTACCCAAGGGCTCAAATTATAACATACAGCATGTAATCACATATTGTTTTTCAGATTCAACAGAAGTGCTGTTATAGAAAAAGTATACTGCAGGGAACACAAGATAAGCTACAAGGAGCAATCCTTCTGGCAAAGGAATGATTTCTTATTAGTATTAGCCTGTAACTGACAGTTTACTACAATTTCAAAAAAGAAAAGTGCATGCAATATTGGCCATTATCTCCTGCAGTAATGAGATGTCCCCCAAAAGATGCATGTGATTGTTTACAGTTCATTCCCATTTCATTCAGGAAAGTGCAGTCTGGCATCATTCTTACTATTATGGATTATGCATTATAGAGACATCTCAGTGATACTACTAGATAATGGTGGCTTATGGCTTCTTTGAATAGATTATAAGATTTATTTTATTTTTTCTACTTGAAATTCTCTTTCCTGCTAAAGCAATAAAAATGTTGGACTAGTCTAGGAAAACAAACTAGTTGGCATAATCTATGTTGTTTTCACAGTTCACATTGCATGCATTTATGAGAAAGAAAGGCAAGTGAGAGCTGCTATGAAATAGCTCTCAGAAAAGTCTCAGAATTTCCTAAGGGAATTTTCTTTCTCCACACATAGCTATCAAATAGCAGTGAAAACTCAGCCCTGCAGTTCTACTGTTACTCAGAGACTTTACTTAAGAACCACCAGCTATGATATCATTACCATAGTAATAGTAATATGTTAGTCACTCTTCAAGCCATAGCAATAAGGCAGAGTTCTCAGCTTTTGTGCAGTGAGACTTCTAGAAATGGATAACCTTTCCATGGGCAGTACAATAGTTTATATCTGGAAGTAATACCAGAGCTAAGCAGTGCCCATGGCAACTGATAGCTCTCCTCTATTTGTTAGGTATAGCCCAGCTTCCTAAAGAACAAAGCTCTGAATTTGTGGAGACAAGCACGTGAACAAAAATTAAATGTCCTTTGATTTCTGTTGAAGAAAAGTATAGATGAAACATGAATCTGAGGTTTGTATCTAAATTCTTCTGGATGGCAAGCTCACTTGTTTGCAGTGTGTTTTCTTTGAAGCTCTTATCCAAAATTAATGCAGTAATTCCCCTAGAAAGTTAAAATAATTTTTTTTTTTGCAGTCAGCAAGACCAAATTAAATTTGAATTGAAATGTAAATTGTACATTTAGTTGCATTAGGGCACCATGACGTAGGAGGCAGTGTTCCAAACAGGTTTCCCCATGGAAAATAATGTATTTGATCCTGTGGGAGTGATGGTGTCATTCTCAAGAGATTGAAAGGAGTCTCAAGTGCGCAAGCAAAAAAAAGGGGGCTTGGATTGTTAGGGAGGTTTGAGGACACTAATGCAATGTATCTTCTCCTGCAACTTTAAAGGGGCTTAGATTTGGATGGCAGAAGCATTGCTCTCAAATGCTCCCTGTTCTCCCCACACACATACTGTCTTGTCCTGACCACTGTTGACATTTTCACTGCCTTGGGGGTCCCTGGTCACTTTGGCTGGAAGGATTTGCAGGCCTCTGACTCCTGCTTCTTCAGGTCAGATGAGACATGTTTGAAGAAGATAACTGGTCAGAATTGTTTCCTTAGAAAATATTGGTTGTGAGTAGTAAAGCAGAGATCTGTTGCATTGGGTTGTGAGGGAAGCCAAGCGAAGCTTTAGACCCCAGGTGCAGCTGTTAATTATTCGTGAAGAGGACACTGCTCTTTGGGGCTCCTGATCCAAATGCTCCCCCTCCAAATACTAGCCATGAAAAACTGGTAATTTTGTTAGTAATTCTGTGATGTTTTCCCCAGAACCCCAATTCTGCATTAGTGTCCTTTGTGGAAGCTCTGCAGGTTGGCAAGAGCAAGCACAAAAACCTTACCACAACCTAATGCACACTGCAGGTGTGACATGGACGGTCTGTTATCTCCTTTTCAAGCACTAAATACCAGAGTTAAAGCCAGACAACACTGACAGGAATGCATTGAAGGCTTAAACAAAAAGAAATAATGAGCATATGGTACATTCCCACAGTGGTTGTCAAGACAGACAACAAATATCTTTGAAGGTGGGCTAGAGAAATTGAAAGCAGACATTCCAGAATGGTGATCAGCCGCTGCAGTTTGGGTTTGGCTGGCAGCTCAGAAGTTGCTGATCCACTCAGTGGGGGGGGGTAAATGGGAGTGAAGACTAAAACCGTAGGGGATACACAGGTATCTCATTCTGTTCCTTTTCTTACTCTTGGTTATAGCCACAGCCAGGAAAGGAAACAAAATGCTTTTTAGTTTGATCCTGTGTGACAGCTTTTTGGCGCCTGTTATTGTTTTCATCTTTTCCCTGCCTCTCATTTGCCCTTGGTCCCTGCATTGGCAGAAGCGCAGGGGCGAAGGTATCAGTCAAAGGGGAGGTTCGTCTGTTCAGTCTTTTGCACTGTTCTGTTACACCTTGGCCATTCAGGGATTGCTCTGTGACTGGTAGTTGAAACATGCATTTCTGTTCTTTTGTGCTTTATTTCATTGGGGTCTCTTCCTTAATAAGTGTGCAGAAGCAGCCAAGGTAAGCACTTCCAGGTGCAGGGATCTTTGCATTACAGAGCAGACAGCTGAATCCAGATCAGCAGAAGCTGAGGCTGTTACTGTAGCACAAGCCTTCCTGAACATTCAGTCATTCCATTCATGCAGAGTCATTCCAGGCTCTGTAACTAGGACCTGTTGAAGAAGAGGAATGAGAGAAACCCATGGCTGAACATATTTTGGCCCAACCAAACGCCAGCACTGTTTCTGATGCCCTGAGTGCCTTAGACAGGCTATACAAAATCCTCCTAAAAGCTGCCAGTCAACATCACTTGTGGCAGTGTGTGTTGGTAACACCCTTTCCTGCACAGCTTGTGAGGAACCTGAAGAAGTGATGCTGCCAATATGTACTGTGCTGTGGAGCAGAGGACAGAGAGGTGCAAGCTCACAAGGCATAGCACAGCTCCTGCCAGGCCTTTTAGGCCAATTTCAACTGCTGTAGAGCTGCTTATGCTCACGATTACCCTTTGTGCATATGGTCTGTCTTTCTGCACTCCCTTGATTGCCACATGGATATTGTTTTCAGTTCTGAAGACAGACCTGGATGCCTTTCCCTGAGGGCATCCTGTAAACATGTCCTGAGTCTCCTGTCTTGAATGTAGACTCCACCTGTGACTGTGTTTACTGATTGGAAGATTTGGAAGGAGTCAGGCTTTATCTGTCTCAAGAGTTGATCCAGACAATTTTGATGGAACTTTGTCACTTGTTCCTGATTATGTCTGAAGTAAATCAAAATTAGTTTAGATTTGCCACTGATATAGCTGCCGACTCAAAATTGCCCATTGATTCTAAATTGGTCACTGTTGCTTTTAGGGCCATTAGTTAATGAAAATGCACTGCAGGCTGTAGTCAGTAAGACAAATACAATGTTGAGGAATGGAAATTGCAATGCATCCCATTTTTCCCTCTCAAGCTGTGGAAGAAGGGCAGTTTTCTCTTGGGGCTACTCTGTTCCAGAAAGTGCCTGAATGGAACAGCTGCCCAAGTGCAGCAGCTCTCCTGCTTGTGTGTGTTCCAAACAGCCTTTTCCCAGCTTGCTGCTTCCTGGTCTGTTACTCATTTAGCTGTGTCATTCTGGTGCTCTGCTTTCACAGCTTGTCCAGATATGGAAGGTGATACCAGCATTTGAAGTGTCCACTGGTGTCATGGGAGAAGTCCATTACATTCCTTCTTCCTGTTTGTAATGGGACAGATTCAATGATCAACATTCCCTCTGTCTGTGGCTCACTAATATTGCATCTCTGCTGTGACAGATCTGGTCTCCTTCTGCAGGCCTTGAGGACAATTAATGGATAAAATCCATAATTTCAGTGTTTACTTACTTTTACTCACACTGGAAAATCCCATGCTCCATCAACATTACTTTTGTCCTCTGCTTAGGTGCAATCAGGGCTCAATACAGCTGGGCCACCTGCAGTGGCTTAGACTTTTTCCATACACTCAGCTGATGGATGCCAGGTTATTTTTCTGCATTTTATAAACTTCTGGGGTGACCCAGATGAAAGACTCTGGCAGCAGTTACCCCACCTGGAGTGCTGCATCCAGCTCTGCAGTCTTCAGCACAGGAAAGACATGGACCTGTTGGAGTGAGTCCAGAAGAAGCCACCAAGATAATTAGAGGGATGGAGCAGCTCTCCTATGAGGAAAGGCTGAGAGAATTGGGATTACTCAGCCTGGAGAAGGCTTTGACCTTCCAGTACCTTGAGGGAGCCTACAAATTCTTGTAGTGACAAGGGAGAACGAGTTTGATCTGGAAGAGAGAAGGTTTAGATTAGTTATTAGGAAAATATATTCACTGTGAGGGTGATGAGGCACTGGAAAGGGTTGCCCAGAGAAGTTGTGGATGCCCCAGTCCTGGGAGCCTTCAAAGCCGGGTTGGATGGGGCTTCGAGTGAAAGGTGTCCCTGCCCATGCCAGGGAGGTGGAACTAGATGATGTTTAAGGTCTCTCTCAACCCAAACCGTTCTATGGTTCTGAGTTGCCCTGCTGACATGCCAATGCTTTGAAAAAATCCGTGTATAGTGAAAAAGCCTTTGGAAAAAAAAATCTTAGGTGGTGTAAATAAGCAAGGGATATTTTCCATCGCGTCTAACTGCCCCTACCCTTTCAGCAGCTCACTACTACACAGCAGTTTTCCAAATTGCACCTGAGCACGCAGGAAGTACAAAGGTGAAGTTTTTAAAAAAAGGAAACATCTCCAGCGGGTTCCCCGGCCCGCGGGTCACGTGGGCGTGCCGCCGCCAATCGGAGCGCGCCGCGGGCGCTCGCGAGGCTTCGGTCTCCATGGCAACGCTGGGCCCGCAGCCGTCCGAGCGCCGGCGGAGCGGCCGTCATGGTGAGTAGCGGGACGGGGCCGCCGCCCGGCATTCCCGCTTCATCCCGCCATCCCGGCACGGAGGCGCTCCGCGTCGGGCCGCCGGCCCGCAGGCGGGGCAGGGGTGCGGCCTGTCGTCATGCGGGAGCCGCTCGGGGCAGCTGCGGCCGCCACCTGCCCTCCTGCGCATCCCTGCCATCCCTGCGGAGACTCCCAGGGCTTGGGGGCTTTGCGGGGTCCGGTCGTTTATCTGCGTACCAGCGTGGCTGACTCGGAGATCACGAGTGCTCTGTGCTTACCTGTTTATTTGCTAGTATAATTTCCTTTCTGTCTGTAATGAATAGAAGCTTTTCAACTAAAAACACCCCTCTAGCTTTCCATATGATCCCTCATCTGCAATATGTGGGACTTTGTGGGTGACATCGGTCTTGCAGCCACGCTATAAGGGCTGGTTTTATTTAGTGCTAGTGCTGCTTCTTCGGCTGCATTTAGTTTACAGGGTATTGATTGTTCATCCAGGTATCCCAGGATTGCATTGTCACTGGAGCTTCCCTAAGGACAAGGTGATCAGATGAACTATTTTGTCTGAGTTAGTACATTGCTGTCTCTCCCCAGCATCAGCCGTGCTAGCAAAGTACATCCGAGTAAGTGAAATGGAGCTGCCTTTGCATCAACTCTCCAGGGACTGTGGTGATAAACTCCCACTCATGCCCTGTTGTGCCTCCTTGTCGCTCATGCTGCCTGCATGTGCAGTGATTGCCCATGACAATAATTCTTTAAAATAGAGGCATGCATGAAAGGGCCATTTAGCCAGACCTAAAATTACTTCCTTCCTAATTTGCCCTGGCATTATTTGTTTCTGGGCAATAGGTTGTTAAGAAACAAATTCAGATTATCACTTAAGATCTCCTTCTTCATCAAAAACAGGAGGTCAAGGGAAGTGATTCCCAGACCCTGTCTGGAGTGCTGCATACAGTTCTGGTGCTTCCAGCATAGGAAGAACATGGAAGTGTTGGAGCAAGTCCGGAGGAAGGACATGAAGTTGAAAAGAGCACTTGAGCACTTCCCCTCTGAAAACAGACAAGTTGGGGGTGTTTAGCTTGGAGAAGATTGTGGAGAGACCTCTTAGCAACCTTCCAGTATCTGGACGAGGCCTACAAGGCAGCCAGAGAGGGACTCTTCATCAGGAACTGCAGTGACAGGACAAGGAGTAATGGGCACTAGTTAAAAGAGAGTAGGTTTAGATTAAACATACAGAAAAAAAATCTTTATTGTGAGGATGGTGAGGCACTGCAACAGGTTTTTATGGATGCCCCATCCCTGGCAGTGTTCAAAGCCAGGTTGGATGGAGCTCTGAGTAACCTGATCTAGTGAGAGGGGTCCCTGCCCATTGCAGAGAGTTAGAACTAGATAATCTTTAAGGTCCCTTCCAACACATTCTGTGATTCTGCCAGAAGTCTCAAGTGCCTACATAAAAAATAACATCCTTTCCTCTGGGTTTTTTGTTAGTACATTATCTGTGGAAGATATACCATTCAGTTACATTATACGTGTGTAATATAATAACAAGATATATTTATCCAAGAGCTTCCTCTCTTGTATAGCCCTTCTGGTTGTGATCCTCTGATTGCCTCTGTCTCTCTGATTTTGCATGACTTTTTTGAGGTTACTTAAGCCCTTGATTCCAAGTACTGGACCTTTCTCTCCCACTTATGAGAGGATTAGACATATGAAAATATGGTTGTTTTTCACCATGCTAGTTAGCACGCTAACCCTGTGAAAGCAGTCACAGAAACTAGTCAGGAGGCAAATAGTCACAGTAGTTATGCTCATTTTTCCTTGTGTTTGTGCTTGTGTCCTCCTCCACAGGCAGAGCTGGGCGTCAATGAGCACCACCAGAACGAAGTGGTCAGCTACATGCGCTTCGCTCGTTTCAAGCGTGGCATGTGTCTCAAAACAGTGGATTCTTGTTTTCAGGACCTCAAGGACAGCAGGTGCTGTGTGGGGTGGCTCTGAGCAAGAATAAAGCCAGCAGCTTTATTCACTGCTAGCAGCAGTGGAAAGTTTGAATACTTTATGGGGATGCTTTTCTCCATTTAGGTTTGTGTGTTCTTGTGTTTTCCAGGAGTTACAAGTCAAATGCTTTTAAACCCAAATTGGTCAAACTCTTAGGAATTAACAGAGATATTGACAACATGTCATTGCTTCATATCTTGCTTCTGATATCTAAATTCAATGCAAGGCTGTAGCTAAATTAATATTTGTGATTTTAATGATTTAAAGAGAAAATTCAAATACAGTAACCAATTAGTAATGCTATGGTCATCTAATAACAACTGACAGTGGATGTTTTTAGAAAATATTGCATTATATGAGTGGCACCTATGTAGTGAGATCTCATAATAAGGCAGAATTGTTACCTTTGCCATACCCTACTCATCTTGACCTCTCTGTTTAGGCTTGTTGAAGAGACCTTCACAGTTGATGAGGTGATAGACATGCTGGATGGGCTGCAGAGTGTGGTACACAGTGAAGTGGAGTCAGAGCTCATAAACACAACTTACACCAACGTTTTACTTCTGCGGCAGCTCTTTTCACAGGCTGAAAAATGGTACCTGAAGTTACAGACAGATGTCTCTGACTTGGAGAATCGGTAACAGATATTGGACTATGCTTGCAACAATAAGAAAACTTCAAAGTGTTGACTATTTGCATTCTTTTCCTAACTATAGAAACTTATTCTTTTACTATTGTATGAATGATAGGTTGGCTTCAATGTTTCCATCTATAAAATAGCAAGATATAAAATAATTTCAAACTGAGCAAGGTTTTTTTATTAGTAATATTCTTACTTGAATTAATAATTTAAAAACAATTGACTGGATTCAATAAAAAAGCTTTTGTTGTCTGGTAAGATCATATTTTAATTAAGGATGCTAAATCTATTGCAATGCGTGTATCATGCCATTGCATGACATGATCTGTTCTATTTGTGGTATTTGTGTAGGGCTTCATCCTGTACTTCTAACAAGAATTTTACATGCAAGAAAAAGCATAGCACCAGCCTGGTAAAATGTGTTTCATAGCCTAGCTCTTAGTAAAGAAATGCCTCCGTATATTTTTCTTTGATAAATAAATGCCTCTTTATTTTTTTTTTTCCAAGAGAATTGTTGGACCAGGTTGCTGAGTTTGAAAAGTCAGAATATACATCTTCAAACAAAAAGGTAGAATTTTATTTTAGTCAAATCATAATAAAATGTTATGTGGAGTCATGATAGATGTTTAAAATGTTTAGTATTGATTCTTTTTGCTTAAGAGAAAACCAAAACACCATCATTTTTTTTTTCAAAACAGTCTTTGAAACTGTCTAAAAAGTCACATCTTGCATTTTGGCACCAAGGCTCACTCTGAATTGCCTTGGCTGTTTCCAGAGTGCCTGTTCTGCACTTCTGGGAAGAGGTGCCTCACACACCTCACCCAAGGTCAGCCAGACCAGGGTTATATTGAAGTGTCTGTTCCTGGATTCCCCTCCTCTGGCAACTATGGTGAGACTGGACATTTGCTTCTCCTGACATGGCCCAAGAACTGAGAAGATTGCACAGTACAGATATCACTCTAGCTTGTCTTGCTTGAATATGGTTGCACCTTATTTAGTTTGTAGCATAAAGGTGTATTTTTATATATATATGTATGTATATATATATACATATAAATAAAATATGTTATTTTTAATATCTTATATGTGAAAATTATCTGGAGCTTTGTAAATACTTTCTGCTCTTATAATCACTCAAACATTATGTTCTCCTTGCTCCTTTGTCTTTTGGTTGCTGCAGGATTGTTAGTCTTCTGTAGAACCATGTTTGCAATACTTTCATGTCTCTTTGCAATATCTTTGTTTAACTTAAGCTCAAAGTGAAGTCCATGACTTAGGAGCCAAGGAAGCAGTAAAAAAATGAACTTGAAATAAAAGGTTGTTCATTTACTTTGCAAAAGAACATTGAATTGACTATCAGTAGTTATTTTACAGGCTAAAGTAGTACTTTTCTTCCCCCTAAAAATGTGTATAATTTAATTTTTTCACCTTTATTGTTTCTTTAGTCCTCTGCAGATCCTATTAAACCAAAACTTGCTCCATTAAATGAAGGCGGGTCAGAGCTGCTAAACAAGGTAAGAGCTTGACTATTCAGGCAATTGTGGTCAATGGTCATTCTGCTTGTGCAAATAAACTATAATTGTACAGTATATTTGTATATAATGTAGAATAATTGTACAGTAATATTTGTATAATGTGCCTGTCACTATACAAAAATCATAGTGATATATCCCAGAATGTAAAGTAAAATACTTGTAAATTAATAAACATTGTAAAGCATCAGAAGTTTATTGTGTGGTTATGATCTCTGACATGTATCACAGTATCAACCCTTCTTTTGCAAAGACATTTTGGTCTTCGTAGTAATTTATTTTTTCATTTAATGGAGTAAAATAGTAAATTAGTTCCATGCAGCTAGCTGGTGTTTCAACTAAGAAATAAATTAAAATATGTAGCTGGCTGAAATTACTAGGTTATTGAACATTTTCTGTATCACTTGAAGTCAGTCTTATTACATCCACTCTTTTTTGTTTTGTGGGTTGGTTAAATTCCTCCTGAAGAAAGAGACGCTCAAAGAATTTGGAATTTACTAGTTTCAAAAACATTTGGTTTCTCACTTGCTAAACATTTTCAGAATTACAAAACACTTTCTAGTACTTAATATTATGAATTGTTTTTATTAGGTATTGTACTTCAACTGAACTTTTCTAAAATGTCACACTTCTTACAATACCCTTTTAAGTTTTGAAAAATCAAGATAATTAGCAAGGAGTTTTATTTTCTGTCTTCTGTCCTACATGCCCAAAATGATGTGTTGAGTACAATGTCTGCCTCAAATTACTGTTACTCACTACAATAATTAAAGCATTCAAGAATTCAGACTTGTATTTTGCCTAAAGGTTAATGTAGTTCTCTTTCAAAAATAATTTCAAAATCATAACAGTTTCTCTTGAAAATGTACATTTGTTGTCTTTTTTTTCCCCCAAATCATTTGAAGTTCATATGGTGAATTTACTCTGGTAAAACATGGGTATTTCTTATGACACAGAATAGGATATGCAGTAACCTGGTATTTGTCTCTTTTGAGAAGGAACTGCAGATAAATTTTACTTGCCTGTTGATTGAAAATATGAATTATGAGCAATGAGATTTGCATCCCTGAACAAGCAATTTTTAATCATGAGTCTTGATGCTAACAAGATCCTGATCTCAATAAACTCAATGCAGTAAAGCATGTGTTTAAGCAAACAGCTCTATATGTTATGGTAGAATTGGAGACTTTAAAATTGCTTTCTCACTGAGGAAAAAAACCACAATAAATTGATGAATTACTGATTTCTTGTGAAGGCCATTTTTATAAGTATTTAGGATCTTTTTTGATTTCCTAAGTTATGAAGTATATTTTCTTCCCTGAAATATTTGCAAAATCCTAAGTGGCACTAGGGTATTCACAAACATTTTCTTTTTCTTTAACTCAAAGACAGTTGCTCATCTCCAAGAAGAAAATGAAAAATTGAAAACCAGACTCAAGACCATAGAAACACAGGTAGATTCCCTGAGAGCTTGGATGCTTAATGTTGGTTACATATTTTAAAATATCTAAGTAAGAATCCCATGGTTATTATTCTTATGTTTTCAGTTAAAATGTTTCTGAAGTTTTAAGTTTTCAATCTTTTGCAGGCTACAGCTGCCCTAGATGAGAAGTCCAAGCTGGAGAAGTCACTGAGGGATTTACAGATGATCCAAGGAGATCAGAAGGTAAATATAATTGTATCCCTCTGCTCCCGTTTAACACAACTGTTGCCAGTACATCCAGAATGTTGGTGTGTATGGTGTGTTTCTTTTCCGGCAAATGCAAGAGCTTGAGTTAATGTTGTTCCTGCTGACATTGTTCCCGCTGGTCTGTCAGTCAGCAGGCAATCCATAATATAGTTGGTGTTATGACATGTGTTCAGGAACTGTCAGGGAATAGTATTCCAGAATTCATATTTTCAGGGCTGATATTTGTGTTAACAGACACAAATCTTTGTCTGTTTGTTTCTTCATGTCTGCTAATGAGAGAATGATACTTAACTTGGTTTTTAGGGCAACAATAAAACACTAATTCTTTCACACATTTGTCACTTAATGTTGACATAAACAAGCCAGACTTGCTGCTTGTTTGATTTTTTTTTGTAGTTCGCCCTATATCATCATACTGTTAAAAATGTTACATGGTTTATTTTTATTACTTGAGGTTCTTAATCTGTTTTCTAAATGAGGACTCCAACTTGGTGAATTGCTGCTGGCAAAAAAATGTAAGAAGCTTCAAGTCATGTTGACACAAATTAAACTGTTCAGGTCGCCTTAGTATTTTTTCTACGTTTTTACCTTTATTTGTCAATAATTAGAATTTTCCAAAATTTGTGTGAACAAATTACATGTAATTGTGTCTTAAATTTAAAACATTTCAGTTCAGACTTTCAACAAAATTGGAGCACTTTAATCCCATTATTTTGAGTAATTGACTTCAAAATTCCTGTAGTATTTACAGATTAGGAAGTAAGGTTCAAGATAATAAAACATTTCTGTTTTAATTTTCATATTTTAATCCTGATTTCTTTTTGTTTTGCTTTCTACCTGGTTTATGGTATGTACTTGGTTTTCTTAATATGTTACAAGTTTACTTAGTAACTTTCAAAATTGTATTAAATAATATTTTTAATAGGGAACATGATTAATCAGTCATGGCAAATATTTTTTTCCTCTGTTTTGTTAAACTTTAAACTATTAAAAGTTTAAAATATTAAAGGAGTGTATTGAATCCTGGATAATACTGTTTGTAGTGTTAAAAGGTTGGAACCAAATCTCATCCTGCTTTTGTGGTTACATATGAATGTAACTCAGTGTCAGGGCTGCTGAGTATCTTCAACTTTCATGTCCTTCTTTGCTCTCTATAATCTGTCCCTTTCTTCCAGCTGGTCATAAAGCAGTAGAGTTCAGACTCTTTGAACAAATAAATCACTGCCAAACCACAATTGGTTCTTAAGCATTAACTCATCAGATTGATTTTTTTTTTTTTAATTAATAGTTAATAGATAGCCCCACATAGAAAGTGTGAGTCACAGTAACTGGGAATAGCTGGATCAGTTTAATTTGAGGATTTAGAATTTTTGCATAATTGACTTATGTCATGGTTAGAAAGTAGCAACTAAAACATACAAAATGTATGTAGTGCTTTTCAACAGTGTAGCCTTGGACTCTGTCTCAGAATTCAAAATAAGCTTTTCTTCTGTACAGGTACTTCTATCAAGTGATTTCCTATTCTCAAGTCTTAAGTTCCAGATGGAAAAAGGAACAGGCATTTCTTAGGTTTTAGATTTTGTTGTTTTATAGTGCTTCTAGTTCAGCCTTATCCTGAGTCATTACACTTTTGAGTTTGAAATTGAGCTTTAAAACTTGAGAATATTTTGTGTTTGGTTTTTTGTTTTATTTAAATGAAAATCCATAGAACAGTTACACAATTATTATGTTTTATGACCCAGAATTGATGTTTAGAATAGTTTGAGTTGATTCTTCTCATAAGGAAAGTTGCTTTGCAACTTGGATCCTCTTTGTGAAATGCACCTGAGAATGGTGCAATGTTGGTACCTGGCTGAGAGTGTGAACCTTAACACTCAGCCTTTCCTACCTGTACTACACGAACAGCTTTGGAAATGTTTCAAAAATATATTGTATCATAGACATTCAGATCTTAAATGGTAAATTACTGGTTCTGTATGGTAAATAACTTCTTATAATATGATTCATCCTTTGGCTCTAACTAATTCCTAAAGAAGCAGAGTACAACAACTTCAAATCTCATCTTGGCTGAGAAGACATTCCGACCATCTTTAAAAAGCATTTATTAACAATTTTTGAGCTATAAATCAGTCCCTGCTCTAACTTCTTTTTTCAGTTGAAGCACTTCTCATTTAGGCTTTACAGGAGTAACTTTTACATCATTATTAAAAATGAAGATGTACCTACTTTGTGTGGAATTTGGCAGTTAAAATTTTAATTATTTCTTCTCTTGAATTTGACATATTTTAAACATTTCTTCTGTTGAAGACTAATGCTAACCAGGATATCACTGAACTGGAGAATAAAGTAGCAGCTTTGAAATCACAGTTTGAGAAGACTTTAAGTGACACTACTGCAAACCAAAAATTCTTGGAAGAAGACTTGGTGACAACAAAACATGACTTACTGAAGGTTCAGGATCAGCTGTCCACAGCTGAAAAGGTTAGCATTTTATTGTAATGTGAAGGTGAATTCCATACTCACATTTTAACTGATCAGTAATTTAACAAGCACAAGCTACAGGTTGCAGAGTTTACCAGGCCACGCTTTTGCCCTTGTTAATTCAGTGGGAAAGCACATTATACATATATGCATTATGCAAAATAGCTTACCCACAAATAACTGCATGGTTATAACTACACTAATATTAAAAAAGAAGTTTTTAAATTAAAATCATATTCTCAGTCTTCTGAAGACTTTTAGCCTGATGTTGTTAGAAAATGAATTTGGTGTTTCTATGGCTGTCCCAGTAATCTCACTTGGATCTACCAGCTGACTTTATCTAAATTTGAGAAAGTTATGGGAAATTAGTATTGTCAAACTTGAGGAGGAAAAGCAAGCAGTTTTTTTTTAAAAAATATTTTTGTCTAGCATGTAAATAATGTGTTGATATTATCATGTAGGAACTGGAGAAGAAATTTCAGCAAACAGCTGCCTATCGCAACATGAAAGAGATTCTCACCAAGAAGAATGAACAGATAAAGGATCTGCGTAGAAGACTTTCCAAGTAAGTGGTGCTGCCCTGTCTGTCCCAACAAGATCCTTGGTCTGGATTCATGTTCTGCTCCCTTTTTGTCTCTAAAATAGTCTATACATTTTCCCTTAAGAACTTCTAATAGGCTGTGCCCTGATTTTTGACAAACCAGTCCTTTGAATGGATGTTTGGTGTGGTTAGGGCTGGTGTGTGCAACTTGTAGCAAATTATGAGAGAATTTAGTATGGAGAAGATACAGGATATTCATGGCTGTGGTAGATAAGGACTCAGGTGCTGTGCACAGAGATATGGATGGGATATCTTCCAGGTGCTTTGGCAGGTGTTTAGATTTGTGGGTAGATCATTCCTTCATTCTACTATTTGGTAAACTGGCCAGTTTTAAAAGGAGAAAATAGTCTAAAAATTAAAGTCTGTGGCTTAAGTCGTACAGTAAACCTTGACAGATATGTGTCACTCTGGGGTGTAATTTATTGTTTAGATTTCTTTAGAGACAAAATGTCTTTGGGGTATTTTCTAGTCTGTTTCAATTATTTTTCTATTTATTCTTTTTTAATCCTCAGATATGAGTCAGAGGACTGAAATACCAAAAAGCATCTGATCTATCAGAAGTTGTTATGGAAAGAAAATGTAGACTGGTATTATTTTTCAATAATTTTTGTTTTAAATGGTGGTTTCTTTGCTTCTAGTGTTTAAAATAACTCTTTGTTGATATAAATTGCACACTGAAACTCTTCCTTGTAAACCTACAATTTATAGGTATTAGTTTCTGCAGTCATGTTTTTAATGGTTATCCATTGACATTCCTTGAGAAATAGCAAACAGGACCTTGAAGAACTGAGAACATTCCCTACAAAAGATGGAGTTTATTTTTGTTAAAAAAGGGGGAAAAAAAGACCAAAAATATATGCATTAGAGTTTTTGATGTCTTCAAGTGTAAACTCCAGTTGTTACTTTTGTGTAGTTAATGTAGTCATGAAGTAGCATTGTATGTAAAAATTGCATCAGTGAAAGAGTAGGAGGAGCAAAAAAGAAACACTGATTCTGTAATGTTACTTCACACTGGACATGTCATAGCTCAGCGAAGTGTAGTCAGTAGCATTTCCCTAGAGGGTGTTCATTAGACAATGAGATAAATCTGCTTTATAGCCAAAGTGCTGGACCCTTTCAAATGAAGTTGTGCTTTTTCACTTGAATTGATTTAAAGCAAATTTGAACATCAGAAGACAGATTCTGATTTTGCCAGTATTTTTAATATTGAGATGATAACGTAAATATGCAAATTAGTTAGTGGGGTGACTTTTTCAGGAAATAAGTTATTTTAGATATTTGCATCTCCTTTCTTAATATAACCTCAGCAGAAAACAGCTTACTTGTCTCGTGTCTTCTGCTTGTAATTTTCTGCTTTGTGTTTGTTTATCCATCACCTAATAGTGCATTCTACTTGTTCATCTGTCCCTGTTCATATGTATCTTGTATTTTACTTCAAATAAAATACTATGTTTTCAAACATTTAATCTTTAAGGAGTTGGATTTTTTAATAGGAATGTTTTGTATGGCTATTTTTTAAGTATCTGTAGGAATGAGTGGCAGATAAGTAAAGAATCTTGCTAGAAATGAGAGCGTGTAAATTACAGATTCGTGCCCAAACCCATGTCACATCAAACAGCTGTAAAAGAGAGTACCAGTGACAAGGGCTGAGGAGAGACAGGGTGTTTGTGATAGGCAAACTGGCATTTAACAATGTTTTTCTCAGGCGCTGCTTGAACTGAAACGGATCTTTTTTCCTCATTATTTCTTTAACAAGCAAAGCTGTTAAAATTACTTAAATCTGCCATACACTTGCAGTCTAAGTCTTCCTTTTTCTCTAAGTTTAAGTTCTCATGTTTTCTCAAAGTTCTTCTGTCTTTTGCCTCCCACTGGTCAAGTGAGGTTGGTTTGAGATAAAGTTCTGTGCCTGTGGCAGGATATTATTACTGTAGCACAATAGTAGTGTGTTACAGGGTGGCATCCTCCTCATACAGTGACAGTTAAGATGATGAAAGATATTCTTTTGCCCCTTGTATAGTCACTAAAATGTTAAGTTCTTTTTAAGTATGTACCAAAGAGCTTGTCAGCCACTGCTTGCTTAGACCGACACGAGTACTTGTCTGGATGAATGCTGTGGGTTTTTTCTTCATAATAACATTCACTTTAATGAGATCAATTACTGTTTCTAAAATGGCAGGTAAAGGGTGAAGAAAGCCAGCGATTCTCATGGCTACTGCTGGTCTTCTTTTCCATCCATCTTTGACTCTAGAATATTGGCTCAGCCTTCACTATCTGCTTAGAAACCATCTCAGCAGGAAAGTACACTGTCAGCTTCAGTATATGGCTAGGTATCAATGAAATAAGTAGGCTGTAGACAAGCATTGTTACACACCTTGTTATCTCTTCAAATGAGTAAGGCAAATCTTGTAAAGAACTGTGCAGTGTAAAATTGAAACTCAGACTTTGATTTCCTGCCTTGCAGATTGCCAGTTTAGTGAGTGTGAGATCACTGTGACACTTGCTTTTTGTGCTACAGAATGGCTAATTAGAAGTCTTGTGGAGCTCTTGAGGAAAAATACATCATCTTTGGTAGGTGATGTACCTGTCCAAGAAGACCTGGAGCATTATATGGTAGTGATTTCTTTTTCTTGAGATAGGTGCAATATTTTAAAGATGGAGATGACATCTGAACCTCTCCTGACAGTGCCCAATGTTTCTAAAACTTCACTTCTTTCCCCGAGGTGTAAATTCTAATACTGCTTTTAGCAGCCTTTGTTCCTTGTATTGCTCAAATAGACATTATCCATTTCTTCCACTTCAGTTGTTAATTCCCTAGTTATGCCTGAAGGGAATGTTTAAAAAGAAAATTTCTGTTTGACTGGCTGGTCTGCAGAAATCAGAGCTCTTTCAGGCTGGTTCACCTGGCTTTGGTTTTTGGTTTCGTTTTGTTTTTTTCTTGCAGACTGAAGAATATGGGAATGAAATCTAATCATCTCAGCTTTGCTAGTACTGACTTTGACAGCCAACAAACAACCCTTCAACAGTGACTTCAGTGGTTGTTAATAAATGAGCCAGCAGTCCTGCATGTTGCCATCTTAATGAGACTATATGTTAGTCAATGATCTTTAACTGTTCATAAAGTACTCGTAAACCTGTTTTTCTCTTGTGGCTAATAGCCATTTTTAAAAATGTCCTAAGGTGAATACTGATACATACATTGACACTTAACATGCAAGTGCACCTTTATGGTTGATAGACTAATGTTTAGAACAGCTGGAATTTGGACATTTCCCACACACCTTGCTTTTGGGAAGCTCAGTCGTCTGCCAGGAGCTTAGATTTCAGTCCAGGCAAAACATTTGTAAAATTCCTTGGTTTGATTTCCCTTTTCTGGCATTATCAAGGACAGGTCTTGACTTCTGTGTGATATGAAATGCTGTGAAACCACACTAAAATCTTTACTGCTTCAGGAAGCAAATGTGAATCATGTTGGCCCGTGGATCATCAGGTGGCTGAATAGATCAAGCTTAAAAGGCTTGATCTGGTCTAGAAGGATGTGCCTTCTAAAACATTTTGAAGGTAAGTTTGTATATGAGCAGGTAAGAATTGTTGTTGTAGTTGTTACCACGTTATTTTTGTAAGTGACTTTGAGGAGAGAATCTGCCTAGGAGTTACTCTACAGAGTATTAATTTTGACAACGTCCCAGGAAAAGTATTGTCCCAGGATTCCTGCCCTGCTCTGGATGCCTAGACTCTCCCTAAAAATGCCTAGATGTGCCTTCCTTAGCAGGGTCTTCTCTCGGACATATCCTGACACATTAGGCTGCTTCTTTGGAGTCAACTCTTCTCCAATAAAGGTTGGAGCTTGTTGTTTTAGGAACTTGTTGTAATGCCTTGGAGTGTCTGTGGTAAGTCATGGTGATGCAGAGTGGTTGGTGCAGGACTGTGGCAGAGCAGCTCACGGCTGACAGCTGCTGGTGAATAAGAGAGCTGCCCAGAGACCTCCCCAGACTGCTGCAAGCTTTGAGAAAGTGGGAACTGGCAGGTGACAAGCAGAAGAACTGACTGAGTAATCCAGCTATCTTTTAGAGATGTGCCAGTTTCTGACTCTCATTTGATGCAGGTCAGTTTTGAAGTCTGGGTGAATTAGGTGCAATTCTATAAATCCAAACTTCATTGAGTGCATCTTTATGGAGTGAGTACCCTAAAAAAATCACAGTCAGAAGATGAGTACATCTATGATGCCAGGGAAAAGCAAGGAAAATAAAGAAAAGAGAGACTATTTTCAGGCATGCTTTTCTTGGGAGGTTAAGGTAAAGTAGAACAGTTGTAAGGGTGGTTAAGAGGCTGGAAATGAGTTCAGGGTACAGACCTTAAAGGCATGATCTACACTTTGGAACTAAGCAACAAGTAGCAGTGATACACTGGAAGGAATAATTGTAATCCTAGTAACTGCTTGGAGGATTAACTGTAATCTCTAATTACAATATAGAGCAATTGCCCAACAGTTGTCATGGCCTATGAGTTGTCAAAGATCTGGAAATCCAGATGGATTCTTTCTTTCTCCTAAGGTGAAGAAATAGGTATCTTAGGATAGCAACTGTGAACAGTGAATCCCAACAGAAAACCCATATGTGAAAGCTGCTGCTCCCTTGTGTGCATATCTGCTTCCCTTGACAGTATCAGTAAATACCTGCGGAGGCTGTAGACACTCCATGGCCTTGCTTTGATCCAGCTATCTTACACTAGCAGATACACACTGGCAGTGTTTGCATTTGGAAGTGAGTGCCTCCAGGAACTGAAGATACTGAACACCAGAGCTGCTGACACTTTGTCCCCCTCTTGCATGTCTGGCTCATCAAGGAAAACCCAGAGGGTTCATTTTTAAATCTAAGGGGTATAGTGATACATGTTGGAGGTAGCATAAAAAAGGTCCAGGCTACCTGGTAGAATTTCTTCCCTTGTTTCCATGACTTTTGCCAATCAAAATATCAAGCTTCTCTCACAGTCTGAAGTCATGGTCCCCAGCCTGTTGCTAGGACTCCTTATTTCCTTTTTGTCTGCATTTTGGTTGGCTAGGAGAGGAATCTGGTCTTTTTACTGTACTGGCATCAAGAGACACAAGACCAGGGTTCTTAATTGATACCTTTGCCTAGGTGCTTGAGGTTTTGCTTCAGTGATAAATGGGATTCTTTGCTTTGTTTGTCAGCTTCTGATTAGGTTTACATAGGGCAGTTCCCCTGGGCAGTCCCATCAGTCCCTGGTCTGCTGTGCAGATGAACCCCTGCCCTTCACACTCTGCCAAACCCCACATGTCAACTTTGTTAGGTACTAGGAGAAAAAATTCTTTCTGAATCTTTTTTAATATGAACAGTGACATAATCAAAATTTCTTGGATATGTCTATTAAAGGCTTGTCTTTGTCCCTAAAGATAAAGCCCAAACCCTTCTCTAACCCAAATGAAAGCAGTTCAAAGGAGATAAAATCATGAACAGCATCAGAAATAGCATATTGATAATCTGAGGTGTGTATAGAAAGTCCCACAGCAAGAATTCCTAAGTGTTGTCTATTAAATACATTGTAATATATTTAAAGCATGTGTCTCAAGGAGCCACTAGATGCCAGGCACTTTGCTGGGTGCCTATGTGCATGACCACCTTTAAAAAAGCTCACAGTAGTCTGTGATCCAAGCTACTGATGAGACTGACATTTATGATGAGAGAGGCAAGAATTCATCTCATTCCACCTGAAGTTCCTGATCCAGCCTGACCCGAGATGAGGACGTCACACCTCTCTGCCTGCACAATCTCCTCCAGTCCATTAGTAAACTAGTTTGAAATGTAATGGGGAGGAGGTACAGAGGCAAGGAAATCTTTAACCTGATGATGCTCATCAGTAGGAGTAATCTATTCACACAGAAGCATCCCAAGTGCTAGTGTTGTGCTATATTTTAAGGCTGTCCTGTCAGCAAATTATTTAATGCAGTAAGCTGTTTATATAATTCATATAATTTACATAATTTATAATAAATTCCACTGCCAGAGACAGGCATTTGACTATTTAATAATTTGTGAAAGTTTTCATGATGTGGGACAACTCATGTTCTCGGTGTATGTCTTTCAGTTTAACAGACTGTGGATTTAAAATTACCTTAGATTATTCCTTCTAGCAGAATTCTGTGTTGTACCCATGAGACTTACTGCCAGGGCTACCTGGCATGTTGCAGTTCTGCAGGGATGACAAGAACTGCAAGGATACTATAAAAAAGTCACAGACTCCCTCAAAACTATACTAGAGGCAGCTTTGGCAAACCTTGATGTTTTCCAATGGCAACTTACATCTCTAGCACCACTAAAACATACCCCGAAGAATGGATGCGCTTATGGGAGATGTGTAAACCTCTTGCCATCACCTTTTTTAGCAGACAGAAAAGTGGTGTCCCTCTTTGTGGCTGTGGTAATACAAGTGGCTGGTCAGCAGGTCCACCTGAGTGCTGCTGCCGGGCCCAACTGCACGACATACTCTGCAGAGTGGGCTCCTGTCCAGGGCCCCGGGGTTGGGGTTCTCACCTGTACCCGCAGCTGGAGGCCTTGGCTCGGCCAATGCCCAGTGGGATGTTGGAGCGGCACACACAGAACTGGCAGGGAGCAAATTCCTGGTGCTGGAGGAATGAGACTGACAGCAGCTGAATAAGTTTTACTTGTAAAATGGTCCTGAAAAGTACCCTGGAAAAAAAAAACATTTAAACAGAGGAAGGAAACAGTCCCTGGAGTTGGTCAGCTACTTTTTATTGCTGCAGACGCTACTGGCAGTCTCCTTCTCTGGGAGACCTGTCCAAAGTGGTTGAGCTTAAAGTGTACCTTGGCAGGGGCCCAAACACACAGGGTTCATGTTCAGACCTGGCACCTCAGTGTGCCTTCAGATGACCCAAAGGCCCCCTAGATCCTTCTGCCTTCACAATGGCCACAAACACCTTTTTCCACTGGCCTTTGTGTTTGGTCCCTGCTGCTTGAAAGTATTTTAAAACCACAAGCCCTAAGAAAATTCACCTACAGTAGTGGGGTTTAAACATGAAGGTAAGTGAAAAAAGACTGGTTGTTTCACACAGTCACACACATGCAGAGTATGTAGAGGGAAGGCAGTATTCTGAGAGGGTCAAACTTGAGTGTTGTCAACTGTGCACCAAGCTGGGGACCTGTGTGGCTGATAGGACTGCTTCAAGGCTGCTATTGGAACTGGGGAGTGTGCTGGGTTGGTTGAGGTAAGCACCAGGGCACAGTGATAGGGTGTCTGAAGATTCTGTTTATTCTTACCCTAAAAACACTGACAGTCACTAAACACTGACAGTCACTAAACTAAGGTGTGGGAACCCCTCTTCTGTGCAATCAAATTCAAGCTGGTGCCTCATGCACATGAATGCCACTCAGTAGGAAAGGAGCCCTGTGGGGGAGGAGTGTCCCATTTCCAAAACCAAACTGGAGCTCCAGTGTTATTTTCTCACAGCTTCAAATTGGCATATGAGTCAATAAAAATCCCTCAGCTCACATCCTTCCCAGAAATGCCAGTCAAATCCCAAGCAGCTCTTCACCCAAAGTACCAATTTTATAGTTCTGTGTGTGTCTATAATCTATTTACCAGCATTCCTATTTCAGTATGTGCCTGTTAATAAGATTAGTAATTAAAAAGCTTGATAGGAATTGGCAAGCATAGCTCCTCCGCCTTTCCCTCCCCTCCAAGCCGGACTGGCGCGGAGTGTGAGGCACGGTTGGCAGAGTACCTGAGGGAGTGAAGGCAGGAGGCTCTGCTGAAACCTCTGCCTGCGAGAAGGCAATGGAGAAATCCCGACCCTTATGGGACAATCCCCTGCAGTTTGTTTTTGCCTGCATTTCCTACGCTGTGGGGCTGGGAAATGTGTGGAGGTTTCCATACTTATGTCAGATGTACGGAGGAGGTAAGTGTGGTTTATATTTTCTTGCTTCCCTCGAGGAGGAGTGGGACAAACTTTAAGTCCAAAAGTATGTTGTCCGTGTTAATGCTCTGTCCACCCATCAAGGTCCAGGACAGAGTAGAAGGTCTGGCTTTCTGTTAGTGTACAGTCTCTTTTATTGTGGCTTTATTTTATGTATTCTTTAGCATTAGGCTTTTACTTGACAGCTGCCCCTATATAGTGGCATTTGTTTCCTGTAAGCAGAATGAAACATTAGCAAGGACCATATTTTCTTTAAAAATGGAGGTAGAGAGATATAAATCCTTATACCATTCATTTATTATATTTTTGCCCCACTGAATCACTCTGAAGGTGTCAGAAACTGGTTCATGTCCTTGTACATTCACCTATGGGGACTTGGAAAATATTGAGAAGGGGAGATTGATTACACTGATTTAACTTAAAGATCAGCTGTATTATTTCAAGTACCTGTCATTAATATCTTGTCTTTTATACAAAGCCTTACTTTAGGACATGATAATTTGGCTGCAAATCTGCCTTGAAGTTGGCTGAAATACCTTAATCAACAGGAGTTCCAGAGCTAAAACCTCCTAGGAACCTTTGAAAATACAGAATAAATAAATTTGCCCTCCAAAAATAAATAAAGCAACCAAAAAGATCCCCCCAAACCCTCTTTGAAACTTTATCCTCCTCCTGAGTCCAAACTGAAGGAAGGTGATGTTTGTGGCATATACGAGCATTCAAAAGTCAGTTAATTAGATTAATTAAAGACCAGTATGAATAATCTTCTCCAGTATACAGCTACCACCGTTTAGAAGAATCCTTAGAAACAGACTTTCTATAAGACAACCAAGTTTTCACTGCTTCTCATACTTCATCTGTTGTCATAGTTTGGGACCTATCTCAATCTTGCATTAAGGGACATGATGAGCATCTGATTTATCTGCTTCTGGTCTCCTGCCTTTTCTTCCTTTCAGAAAGAAACACTTAGATGTTAAATGGCTTTTTGATTTTGTGCTTACTTATGGATTGTCACTTACTTCTGAATGCACTTGTGGTGGTAGGAGTTGGTTCATGCTGCTGTTTGAAAAGCCATCTCAGTGCTGACACTGCATCAGAGCTATCCTGTGGGATCAGGTCAGGAAAATGCAGATAATATGGCGGGTGAAGTGTCAGTAGAAGATAGATGCTGAAGAGGCTGAAGCTTTCTTAGACAGTTCAGATAGCAGAAATGATAGATGTGCTGTAATTTTATGTGTATTCCCCTGTACATGCTTTAAGGGTAAAGACTTCATGTCTGACACTGAACTCTAGTGCAAAGCTTAAATTGTGTTTCTGTGCACAGTCAAACTGCACGTGATCAGTTCGCTAGCAGCCCATCATGGCAGTCATCCTGAAGGATAGCAAAACTCAGACATTTTGGGAGCTTTATGTTCTTTTAACCAGACATCTGTATTGGAGTAGGTGGTGGAAATTCTCTGAAATGCAACCAAAACTGGAACACTTGGTTAACCTGAATTGAAGTTTAAATAAGCTTCCCTGCTCATTGCAGGGGCTTTGGACTAGATGATCTTTAAAAGGTGCCAACTCAAACTGTTCTATGATTCTATCATACACTCAAGCATTTGCTGAAAAGCATGTTTTAAAAGAATTTTTTTCCATAATTTTTCATTGTATTTTCCATTATTCTCCTCTTCACCACTTATATTTATGTGGGGAAACTCAGCTCTTTCTACTGTGAAATTAAAGTGCCTGATAAGAGGTTTTGCTTTTCTTAATTGTTTTATTTACTGTCCTCTTAAAGAGGATTCTGTGGCTTTCCAGGGGTTCACAAAACCCACGCATACAGAACATCGTTTTAGGAACTTTAAAGCTGGGTATGCCAAGGCGCTGGGATTAGGGGGGACGCCAGCTTTTTTGGCGTGTTCCTTGTAGTAAAGCACAGAGCCATTTCCTGTCCTGCCCGGCAGGGCAATAGGGCCCTTATCGCGAATGATATTGACTGTTTGTAACCCGAGTATTTGCAGACTTTGTAGCCTGTCATTCTGTTCATCAGCAGTTTGTGTCCTTCTCCTTCTCCTTGCTTCCCTGCGGAGAGCACGACCTGAGCAGGGCAGGGGGGTTCAAACCTCGTAGGCGCAGTTCCTGTGTCCCTGAGCGGGCCGGGCCAGGCTCTAACGAGGCTGGGCTGGCTCTGCAGGGCGAGGGAGCCCCTGAGCAGCGGCGAGGGTGCCACTGGCTATGCCCAGTGCCTCGAGCAGAGCCAGGGTACACTCCACACGTTTTGCTAACTGCAGGGACCTGGCCCGGGGGCTGGTTTTTGCAGACCACTGGCACCGTAGGGAGCAACGCCCGGTGTCAATGAGCAGGGAGTTGGGTAGAGCTGTGCTGATTCACAGCTGATAGGGAGCTGGTTTATCGGCTGTCCAGAGTCACTTGTGTGAGACGTTTTGGTTCTACTCTTTGGGAAGAGTACCACTATGAGCAAGATCTGTGTGCTAACAGGATGCAGAGCAAGGGGTGGAGGCTTAGCTCTGGCACCCCCAGCTGGGGTGGGACACTGGGGTGAAGAACAAGCCTGAAGGCATTTCTCCTCCTTGCCAGGTGGCACAGTCAATGCCAAACATGTGGCAGCGCTGCTGGGAGGGTGGAAAACCTTTGCAAGGGCCTAATGCTGATTGCCCTGTGGTACATGGCAGAACTCCCTCCGTGGCTGCTGGGGCAGCTCACACCCCACTGGCACAGAGCGGCTGCGGGAGCTCTTAAATCTCCGACAGCTCCCTTGTGGCATAGGAAGTTATCTAACAGACTAACAAAGGGGTTGTTAATAACTAGAGAGCTGGGAGGTGGGAAAATAATTCCCAGAATAAACCGGATTATTGCTCTGTGTTTATTTCCAGGTCTTTGCCTCAGTCGCTGCATGGAGTTCATTCCTCCACAGTGCTGTACAGAGCCCATTGCAAGGAATGTTAATGCCGCAGATTAAATCCTAAATAAGAGATATTTACGTAAATATTTTGGCTTGCTGTATAAAGGGAAGCAGGGAAGCCTTCACAAAAATCCAGCTTTTGACTCAGTCAGCAGCTCTTTCTGAAGTGAGCCCCAGGTCGAATACAAGGATTTTATTTTTTCCAGCAGAAATTTAAGCCAAAGCACATCCTGGTTGCCAGGCGGGAAGGTCCTTTCCTTGCTTCCTTCCCATTCCTGCTGTTCCTTTTCCATAGGAGTATCTCTGTGGCTCTCCATGTGGAGGGCATCAGGGACAAGCATCCTCATACAGAAGGAAACTCTGCCTCTGTCCCAGGGTCTGTTCCCACAGGTGGGGCCCTGAGGAAAAGCCTTCATTCATTTGCTGGTGCTTGTGGACTCAGCATGAGGATTTGGGTGCTTTTTAGTTTGGTTTTTTGTTTGTTTGTTTTTTATTTTTAAGCAAGGCCAGACTTCAATATGTAACTGCAAATTCTCTGTTTGACACAGCCGTTTCTCTTACCTTTTCTTTGAGCACTTTGGCTGTGCGGCCGAACACTCCACACTGAAGTAAATCTTTCCCTCGTCCTCTCCGTGTCATTATGGGTTACAAGGTTTGGCGGGTGGTTGGTTACCCTTTAACAGCCCCAGCCCCCAGCATTGCTCGCACCGCCCGGATGCATCTGCGCAGCGCCGCCGCACCGCAGCGCCGACCAGCACAGTTTAACAGCAGAAACCCCAGCCCTGCCAAGTCCCTGCGGAAAATTCCCAGCGCCCACCAGCATCTGGGACGCTGCCTGAAACCTCTGTGAGATGTCCTTCAGGATTGGGCCGTGCCCTCAGTACTCAAGGTACCTGGACAGGACCAGGACCCAGACCCAGCCGGCCTCTGGGATACTGACAGTATGACTTGAACACAAATAGGGCAATGTGGTGTTTATCTTGCTGCCGATCTGCTGACTGTCGGGTTTGTTCTCACAGGTGGCTTTTTGATCCCATACTTTATCATGCTGATTGCCGAGGGCATGCCGCTGCTCTACCTGGAGCTGGCCGTGGGGCAGCGTATGAGGCAGGGCAGCATCGGTGCCTGGAAAATAATAAGCCCTTACCTCTGCGGTGTTGGTACGTTCTCAGTTTCCATCTATTTTCTAGCGTGCAGGGAACATGGGTGATTTTAGATTGGAGAGCTTTATCTTTCAGAAAAGACCCAGGTAGGAGCTCAAGTTTCACAGGGTCTCACCAGGCTGAGCAAAGCATGGCATGCATTTATCCTGTCATGGCATGCAGCCTCATGGCATGCATTTATCCTGTCCCTGTTGGGCACTGGGACCAGACCCCAGCTTGCTGTTGGATCTTGACTCAGAGGCAGACTGCCAAAATCATGGTGTGAAGGGCAGTGCTAAACCCAGCCCTAGGGTCTGCCTACACTGGGCTTTGACCCCAAGAGCACCTTCCCGATAAGCTCAACGTGAGTGATAAAATGGTGCCTTAATTTACTACTGTTCCAGTCTACCATTTACCAATGTCCACTCTTAGCTATATTTTTATGTTTTTAAATTACCCTGAAAACCCAAGCTATCATTAATTTGCATAAGCAAACGTTTTATTTTTAATGATACATTAAATATTCACTCCCCAGGGCCTAGAGAATCAAATCCAGTTCAGGATAGTCGTGGCAGGAGGAGGAGGCAGTGTCTACAGGGACATGCCCTGTGCACATGGCTGTGCAGGGACCAAGCCTCTCCTGTGTCAGCCATGATGGTGCTGCTCCCACACCCCGCAGATGTTATGGAGCCCTGGGCATTTTGGGGTTTTCTGCTGACCAACTATCTCCCTCTATACCCACAGGAGTTGCCAGTGTTGTCGTCTCCTTCTTCCTCTCCATGTACTACAATGTGATAAATGCCTGGGCCTTCTGGTACCTCTTCCACTCCTTCCAGGTGTGTGGGCTCCCAACAGCCCAGTTTGGCCCCACTGTGGCTGCAGAGGGTCAGGGCGGCTTTGCATTGGTGCTGGATGTTGCATGGCACCATTGTCAGCTGGGAATGGGGAGGTGGAGGGGTGTCAAAGCTTCAGACATCCAGGGCTTTGCTGGAGGGAAGAGTGAGGCAGTGATGTCCTTCTCCATGGTCTTCCCAGAGGCATTGGCTGTTGTCTTCTCCTCACCATGGAATTCAAGTCAAGGCCAGGCTTGTGACGCTTTGGTCACATGTGCCTTGGTGCCAGGGTGTCCTGCATCCTGAGATGGGCCTGTCTGATGGCAGGGGAGAGATTTGGCCCCACAGTAGAGGCTTGGAGAGAGTCATCCCCAGGGGAGAGAGTTAAAGAGGCTCAGTCCTTGGGGAGACAGTCTGGTCATCCCTAAGGAAGAGGGACAGAGTGGATCTGTCCTTGGGGAGGGAGTTCAGAAAGGGTCATCTCCAGGGGAAGAGGATCAGAAAGCATCAGTTCTTGGGGAGATGGCCATTCCCAAGGGAGACTGTCAAAAGAGATCATCCCTGGGGGAGAGGGTCATCCCCAGCCCCGGGCAGCGCCACGCAGAGAAGAGCAAGCCCAGGCAGAAGCTGCCCTTACTCTCATCCTCCCTGTTCCCCCCTGGCACCTCGGCTCTCCTGGCCGTGCCAGCAGCCCGCACTCAGTCCATGCCCCTTCCTCACAGGACCCCCTGCCATGGGCCACCTGCCCCCTCAACAGCAACCGCACGGGCTACGTGGAGGAGTGTGAGAAGACCTCGTCCACGCAGTACTTCTGGTACCGGCAGACCCTGAACATCTCCCCGTCGCTGGAGGCCAGCGGCAGCGTGCAGTGGGAACAGGCGCTGTGCCTGACGCTGGCCTGGCTCATGGTTTACCTCTGCATCCTCCGCGGCACCGCCTCCACCGGCAAGGTGGGAGCGGGGCTCAGCCCTGCCGAGCCCGGGCGGGACGCGGGGAGGGGAGGCGAGCGCTCACAGGCAGTGAGGAATGGCTGCTGCTCCTTGGGACCACGGCATCTCCTCTGGCTGCTGCTGCCCTGTCAAGTTGCAGCTGAAACAGGATCAAAACACTGAGTGATACTGAAAAAATAATCCAGATAAGTCCTTTAAACACAGCCAGCCCGTTGTCAGGCTGCTGGCAATGAGGAAAGCTGTCTGCCCCAGCAGAGCTGTGTCAGGAGACGTCTGTTTCTTGGTCTTTGCAAGAAAAAACAAGACATCTACTGGACATTTTTTGCTTGCTTTTTATTCACAGCAGAAGTTATGAGGAAGTGGGAGAAAAACCTCAATGTCCTGGCTGAGCCTGCACTAAGCAGCAGCTGAGGGCTGTAATCCCCAAATCGTCTTAGCCAAATACAGAAAGCCAAGAGACTGTAAACTAGGAATAACCTCTTAAACTTGTTGCAATTGATTCAATTAAATTTTGATTCAATTTGATTAAATTCAAGTTTGATTTTGACCTTTTATGAGCTCTGCTTGCCTTCCTTGTAGAACAAACGATAAGTGACCTTTGCCTAATGAATTTTTGATATATAGTTGTGAACTGGTGTTATGCCACCAAATGGTGCAGAATCAAGTTTGTGAATGCTGCAAGTATTTTAGATTTTTGTTTGATTTTCAATCAAAGAGAAGATGCTTGGAACAGTAGCACAGGTCTTTAGTATTATTAAAAACTTGTTTCCCTAAAATGTAAATCTAAAGTTAGATTTGTCTGATAATATTTCTTTAATGATTAATACAGGATAACACAATAATGGAAATTATTTATGTAAAGTGAGACTGACATAGCAGATTAGCTTTGTTTTACGTATTCTTTAGACCAAGGTCTTTACCCTCTTTCCCCAGGTCGTGTATGTGACAGCCTCTTTGCCATACTGTGTTCTCATCATATACCTCATCAGAGGATTAACTCTTCACGGAGCTGTGAATGGGCTCATCTACATGTTCACACCAAAGGTAAAGAAAAACTGTATTGAAATTTTCAGGAAATGTTATTAGTTACTGAGCAGTAAGTTTTTAAAAGGTCTTGGTCCTCCTTTTTTTTATACTGAATTTTAGGCAGTAGTAGCATAGGTCTGGGCGCTGGAAACCTCATCTAGGAGTGGCTGGAGACTGTCATGATGCCCATAAGCTGCTTGCTTTTTCCTGCAGAAAAAGACTTTCCCTCTAGTCCATTACTTTCAGTCAATTCTGCCCAAAACCACCCCTGATCTGTAATGAGCGCACAAAGGGCCCCATCCTTGCTCTTGTCCCCATCCCTGCAGGCAGGAAGGGGCAGTGCTGGGCACTTTGTGGAACTTCATGGTCTTGCTCTCTTGTCTGGCTTTTGCAGCTGGAGCAGCTGTCGAACCCCAAGGCCTGGATCAGTGCTGCCACGCAGATCTTCTTCTCACTGGGCCTTGGCTTTGGCAGCCTCATTGCCTTTGCCAGCTACAACGAGCCCACCAACAACTGCCAGAGACATGCCATCATCGTGTCCCTCATCAACAGCACCACCTCCATATTTGCCAGCATCGTCACTTTCTCCATCTACGGCTTCAAGGCAACCTTTAACTATGAGAGCTGTATCAACAAGTAAGAGCCCCGTGTTTCACTGATTTTCTGCTGCAAGCTGTTCTGGGGCAGGCGAGGGGGGAGGTAAATAAATAACAGCACAGGGGCTGCCAGCACTGCCCCGAGACCAGAGCTGATACTGCTCTAATAAAGCTAAAGGAGCTATTCAAAGCGATGAAGCCTGAGATGAAAGGTCAGAGCGCTTTGCCTTTTGACACCTGGGTGCTGCTTCCAGGCACAGGCCTGGTCAAGGGGATGAGTTTGCCTGGACAAGTCATAAAGGCACTTTCCCCTGTGTACTTGTCCTGGCCCATGCTCCAGGGAGTGTGGGGGAGCTGATTAATAAGTGCAGTGATGCTCAGATCGCCCTTTTTAAGGCTAAGGCCTTAAGTTCCAGCAGCTCAGCCTCCTTGGCTGTGATGCTCTGCAAGTGCCCAGCAGCCTGCAGGATTGTGTCCTGTAGCTGCAAGCTTGCGTGCAGTCCCTGGCACAGGGCCCACAGCAGTTACACATTTACTCATATTTTTAGAGCTTTCAATCTATCTGTGATAAGAGAGGAAACCAAGCTGCTAGTCCTTGCTTGTTTCCAAAAGACTTTAAAATTGGTGGGGTGTGGATATGAGACTGCAGGGCAAAGGGGAAGAGACAGCTGCTGGCCAGCACCCAAAATGCCTGCCTGAGAGCAGCAGCGTGGGTGCAGGAGCTGCTGCCTCTGAGGCACAAATCAGCACAAGGTTGCCCATGTTCCAACTCTGTGCTCGAAGTGCTGCTCTCACCCAGGGACACTGAAGCCCTGGGGCCAGCAAGGCATACCTATGGGGCTGATGGAGAAAAGGGATGAGGTGTCCTGGGCCTGAAAGGCATTAAATTCCTGTAATCCTTCCCAGGGTGATCCTGCTGCTGCTGAATGGTTTTGACCTGGAGGAAGGCTCTTTAACAGCAGACAACCTCAATGAGATGAAAGATTACCTCATGACCACCTACCCACAGGAATATGCCCAATTAGCACCACAGATTAAAAACTGCAGCTTGGAAGCTGAGCTAGACACGGTGAGTTGCCACTTAGTGGTGTCTCCTTTGCTCCCATTGAGCCCAGACACCCCATGGGAGCCCAGGAGCTGCCTGGCCAGGCCTGGGGATCATTTCTACACCTCAGGATGGGGCAGAGGCTCACTTGGGTCATTAGCACCCAATGTCTGTGCAGTTGGGATAAACTGGTGAAGACCTCACCCGCCCTTGCTGTGCAAAGCCACACCCCAGGCGCACTTTGTCTTGACACAGAGTCACTCTTTTGTCTTGTGTCCTTCATGGAGCTGAGGAGCTGCCTGTAACTCAGTTTCCATCTCTTGTCTCTGTCAGGCTGTCCAGGGGACAGGACTGGCATTTATAGTCTACTCGGAAGCGATCAAAAACATGGAGGTGCCCCAGCTGTACTCTGTGCTCTACTTCTTTATGCTGCTGATGCTGGGCATTGGCAGCATGCTGGGGAACACGGCTGCCATCCTCACGCCGCTGACCGACAGCAGGGCCATTGCCTCCCGCTTTCCCAAGGAGGTGATCTCGGGTAAGCACCTGCCAGGCTGCAGCACGGCCACACCTGAGCACGTGTGTGTGTGTGTGTGTGTGTGCAGAAGCTGTGGTGTCCCTCTGCTGCTGAGTGCAGTGCCACCCCGCTCTCTTACCTGGGGTGGAGCAGGGAATAGGATATATGCTGCTGGAAGGGTTTGCCTGCCCGTGTGAAATCCTGCCCACCCTGCACAACCCTTTCCCTTGGCAGCTCTCGGAGCCCCCGGGCAGTCGTGGCTGTGGATTTCCAGGCTCCCCGACACAGCCCGGCACCTTCAGACTTGCGTCTCCTGACTAGTGAGACTCAGAGGGATGGTACAAATGGCAACATAGTTGCAGCAAGTAGCTGCTCAGTCACATCGCCAGTGTTCACAGCTGTGATCTGCTTCAGTTGTTGGTCAAAAGAATAATATGCTCCTGCTTGGGAATGGAAGTCAGTTGTCCTACCTTAAAACTTGTTTTAGCTGGATGCCCAGAGGCATCAGCAGATGCTGCATGCATGTGTGACAAGGCTGTAGCTAAGTCTTGGTTGTCTTGACGGGTGATGTGCTGTGACTGTGCAAGTCTAAGGAGCAGCAGTTTAACGACAGTCACACATGCAAAGGGGCAGGGGAAAAGAAAATCCTTCTCCTCAGAGAAGCAGAAATCCCACCAGCTTTTTAGTCACAAGAAATGTGACATTTTCCCTACACAAACTTCCAGGGGTAATGGCTGGATCCCTGTTTTATCCACGCAGGTGTTGTGTGTTTCCTGAATTGTATAATCGGCCTGATCTTCACCATGGAGGCTGGAAATTACTGGTTTGACATCTTCAATGACTACGCAGCCACCCTCTCACTGCTGCTCATTGTGCTGGTGGAAACCATCGCTGTGTGTTACATCTACGGGCTAAGGAGGTAAAAGCTGCTCCCTTCATAGTGGGACAGATGGGGGAGAGGCCATGGGCCAAGAATAAAATAAAGCCTTGGGGTAAAGCCTGTGCTATAGGGTCAGCAAGGGGATGGGCATCTTCCCTGCCCTGCAGATCCTTTCCTGGACCTTGGCTCAGGGCTGTGAGGGGCTAGGCTGGGCTGGCACCATCATTGCTGGGCAGGGGACACACTCCCTGCTCTTCTCTTTGGTCTCAGGAGCAACTTCTGCCAAAACTGCTCCTCCCATGGCAGGAATTCAGCACAAGAATGTCAATAAGTCTGGTTTCAAAGGTGGTCACCTTGCACATTGTTTGTCTCCCAAGTCAATTCTTGTGGGTAAAAGGAAGGTCTGGAATCAGAAGTTCTGAACAGCAAAGGTGTTTGAAAATAGCTGAAAGGAAGGCTTCAGCATTTACTTTGTTAGGCTGCCAGCCCTGAGGGTGTCCAGGCACATAATGGGTGTTTCCTCCCTGGTGAGTTCAAAGCCTTGGAATCAGATCCAGGTCTCCTGTGAGATTTTAAGTGCCATTCCCAGTGTCAGTACTCCCTCAAAGACAGTCAGGTAACAGCACTGAGAACACTCAGCTACACAAACCCAGCTGTTTTCTCCACAGTACTTCAGCATCATTGCTTCTCTCTGTCAGCTGACACCAGTAACAGTCTGAGCTTACACTTCAGGCAGAACTTTCTTGCTGTACCTCTTTCTAGCTACTCTCTGCAACTTGGGATTCTTTTGGAAGCCTCACGGTTTTTTTGATTTCCCCCTCACCGTGATTCTGGTGAGCCACCATTTCAGACAATAATTCTCTGTTCATTTTCAGTCAACTGTAGTCCCCTTTCTAATCTGACATAGTCGATTCTGTAGGTGGTTTTTGAAGTAACTCAGAACAAGGTATTGAGATCGAGTATCTGCAGCCAGTCTCAAAAATTACGTTTGGTTTTCTTCACAACAATGTTTGGTTTTCTTTTGAACAGATTTGAGAAAGATCTTTACACCATGATTGGACGCAAGCCAAACTGGTATTGGAAAATTATGTGGGCTTTTGTTAGTCCACTGCTAATTATAAGCCTATTTATTTTTTACCTCACCGACTATATCCTCACAGGAACATTGCAATACCAAGCATGGGATGCCATACAGGTAAAAGAGTTTCAGGTTTGGGCTGTTCTTCTGTTTTAAACTTTCCTTAATTCATGCAAGAACAAAAGCTTCTTTCTACACTGGCTCCACAAAATGGCCTTCTGAAAGCAAGGACCTGGAGTCAGGGCCATCCCTTAATTTTGGCAAACTTGACTTAGTGATGATGCAATGATTTTGTAAAATCAATTAATTTCCCCTCTATGATTCTTAATCAACCCTTCAGAGAGTTAAATTTTATTCATATTTAAGACTCAAGGATCATCTTTAAAAATACACTTAACCCTCCCGCCCCCTCCAACTTTAAAAATGTATTTACTTTGAACAAAATTAGTGGTATTTTAATAGAACTGAGCTGTTGCTGGAATAAATAGTTTTCATAATTTCCATATACATTTTTCTTCATGGCCAGAAGCACTTTCTTAAGAATACTGGACTGTGCATTTATCACAGAGCAATTACTATGGATCAATAATCACTGGTTTCATAACCTTTTGTGGAAATGTTTCCATCATGCAGGAACAAAGCACTAATTGTTTTCATGCCATGGTCGATTTGGGACTAATGGTGGGCCTGGCCTGTTGACTGGGTGTCAGCATGAGCCCACAGGCTCCAGGAGAGGAACAGAGAGACCTGACAGAGGTCAAGGCTCAGCCACCTCATTAAGAAACACAAATCAAGCCAAAATCTGCTCTTGCAGAAGTTTCCCCCAATCCTGTTGTCAGCAGCTCTGTTCTTGTCAGTTTTCAGTGTGTATGGTTGGACAGAGAACACTGTGGCCAGCTGTGGGCTGCCAGACTGAAAATTCAGGACCTTCTCAGAGGTCCTGCTTCGATCCATACACACAGCTTTGCTCCTGGCTGACTCTGGGACAGATCCCACAGATCCTGCTTTTCTCCCTTGCAGGGGCAGCTGGTGACCAAGGATTACCCAGGCTACGCCCTGGCGGTGATCGGGCTGCTGGTGGCAGCATCCACCATGTGCATCCCCCTGGGAGCACTAGTGACTTTTATAAGGAAGAGACCCACGAGGGAACGAGTTTCAACTGTTGCATGAAAGCTGACAGCCAGATTTGGGAAGACCTCACCCCCGTCACCAGCGACTGGGCACTTCTGGAAGACAGCAGCAACCATTATTTGTAGCAGCTATTTAGAGTTGAGAATGGTGGGTGCTACATTGACCAAAAAGTGCTCTTGGGAGGTTGCACAATGGTTTGGGGAAAAAAGCTCTTCTGTAACAAGATGAAGCTTTAAAGTGGCCTCTGTAAAAGAGGCGAGGAGAGAAGCAGCTCACAAAATGCCAGCTAGCCCAAATTAACCAGCACATCAGCCCACTACACAACATTAACTGATTCTTTTCCACTGTTGTAGCACTGCCTGTGTGGAAACATGACCAAACAAGCATGTTCCTGCACCAACATTCCAACAAATACCCCCAAACCATTCAAGACACTTAGGCGTTTGAAATGACATCTGCATTTCATCAACAGGTGAAACTGTTGAAGTCTGGCACTGAGAATGTGACAATTGCTTTCCTACATGGGAGTACTGAGCTGGAGGGCAGGGGGAGGTAAATGTGGCCAACATGCCTTCTTTGACACTTGTTCCAGCAAAGTAGTGAATATATATATGTACATATATCTATATATATGCACAGATATGTGTGAGCTGCACAAGTTCTCCCACCTCCAGAAGTAAGCTTCCAATTCCAGTATACAACTGTGCACTGTGATGTACTTTGTATTTTCTAGGGATGTATTTTAAGTACACTAGAAGGTATCTGTGATAAAGCTGCTTTATGAGCCCCACCCAAACAAAAGTATGCCATATAATTAGCTTTGACAAAGTTCATATCCAGGTATTCTTTAATCATCAGATGTAACAATCCAGCAGTTCCATGGACCTGGTTAATTTCTCTGTGTAAATGTTTTATAAACAAAGCAACATGTTTAAATTGCAAGCTTCATGTAATAGAAAACATTAAAATTATATCTATGAACTTTAGAAAAGGTTGCTCTGAAGAACAGTATTAGAGACACGCACGGGACAGGGGTTCTTAATACAGTGTCTTAACTATGGAACCATTAGAAGATGGCAACTGCCTTAGAAAAGAGAGATTAATTTCAAACATTGTTAAAGCACAACACAACTCTCTCATTCTGGGGCAAAAAGCAAGAGGAATCGTACAGCCCCCAGGGATGGGCAAAATTTCAACAGTGACAACCAAGATCTGTGCAGTCTGCCACAGCCCTAGAAACAGGACATACCTGCCTCCTTCCCCAGGCTTTGCTAACAAAGGAAAGACACCTTTTCACACTTGAGTTTATTAAAAATGGATACCATAAACAAGACCTGTACAAAAAAATAGCTGAAATTGCCCAGAATTTGGTAAGAGTTGCATGATGGGGAGTTATCGTCTTGGGCCTCCTCTTCCTCTTCCACGACCTCGGCCTCTGCCACGGCCTCTTCCACGGCCTCTTCCAGCAACTTGGCAGGTAAAAGAAAAAGGGTAATCAAGTGTGAGACCCAAGAATACATTAATTTTGATTAAAACATTCTGTATTGAGCATAATCACCACACTACTTCCCTGTGATAAGACATTAAGTTAGGTATTAAGTCTGTTAATGCTCAGTAAGCTTTGGGCAATATTTTCATCTTTCGTGTTAATTCTTCCCATATACAACTTCCACAGACTACTGTCTGTCCTTGGCTTCACTGCAGAAAACAAGGGCATAAAACAGGTGGCTGCTCCCAAATGACTGAATAATCTGACAGGAAACCAGAATTCCTCTTTTTCCTACATACATACAGTCCAGTTTAGAGGGAAATGAAAATTTTGACATGCTGTGAGATTCCCAAACCCATGCTGTCTTGGGCTCCATATGGAAGGTCAGCATTTTGAAAGGATCCCAGCATCCAATAGCTCCTACTGGTCTCAGGGATGCCTCTGTCAACTGCAGATGTGATTCTAAGGCAAAGGTCTTGACTGTGGGCTCCCAGTTTTAATTACTGCTATTTAATTGTGAAGGGACGACAGAATCACAGGACAGTGCAGGCCACAAGCCACTGCTGAATGTCATATGATCCATAAGGTGATAACATGGTTTTGCATCTCTCTCTCCCAAAGAAATGTGACTCACCAGGTTGCAAGGACACTCTGCAAACTTTATAGATTATTGGTTAACTTCAAATGTGTTTGTGAGTGCAGGGCTCAAAAAGATACTGAAAATTCTGCGGAAGTGGGTGGCTCTCTGAGAGACACCCATTGGCACCCACATTTAAGGAGCGGGCTGTGACAATTATTCTGGGATGCAGGTTGGAAAGGCAGAAAAGACAGAAGGAGCAGAGACACAGAACAAATTTGACATAAGCAAGGTGTTATATTGCTGGTAATACACTAACCCTGAAAATCCGTGGAAGCATCAACCCCAGCTGGAGGACGACTGCATCTGCAGGCAGCTCTGCTCACCAAGCACAGCTTGGAGCCAAGGCGTGCATGGCACACACATCCCAGCCAACATCCTGCCCTTTCCTGACCACTTGTCAAGGACAGATCAAGGGTTTTAAACTTCTGAAGCCCAAGGACATTTCTGGTTTAAGGCAAAGCGCAGCACAGCTTTGGTCTGAGTGTGCTTCTGCACAGTGGATGCAGGGAGCATCAAATGGAGGTAACTGGAGCTATCATGGCTGCTTTCCCCAAGTAGGGATGTTCTTGTCCACACCACGTCTTGAGGGTCAGGGAAAAAGCAATCCAACCACACTCATTTCTCTGTGTGGTCAGATTGCTTTTAACAAACTTGAGAGGAGCAAAGGCCCTTGATGAGCTTTATCCTTATTCCCTTTTGAGGCAGCAGCCGCAGCACTCACAGTTGGTGCTGCAGAGCTGAGGCTCTTCACCAATGCAGAACACCCTGCACACCCACATACTTCAACACTAATTACAGGGGAAATGGTACAACACGATTTTAGAGCACCATTAGCTTTCACTTACAGCTCACTGTTTTAAAAACACACCAATTAACTGATGGGCAAAATATATACTGCTGCTGATTTTCTAGGGCTTACTGGAGACTCATCTTTAATAGAGTGGATTAAGCTTGAGTTACTGTCTATACTGTTAGGCTTCTAAGGAAAAAGATTTTATTCAGCAGCACTTTGAAAAAAATGTTCCAGGAAGAATAAAAGAGCAGAGACCAGAACACTATGGGGAGGCAAAGCTGGAGATGTGCTCACTGGAATACAGCTTCGATTCTCTCAGGTTTTCAAGTCTCTCAAATTCATAGACACCATTTTTATCCCCCACCAAACTTCAGTGAACCATTCTGCACCATTTGAGTACTGCCCTGTACTTATCTGTGTGAAGCTCCCCATACAAACTGGGGAAACACAGGAGAAGAGGAGGAAACTGGAGAAGAGGAATTGTAAATCTCTTTGGATGCCTACTGTAAGACTCATATAGGTTTAAGATGTACTCAAGCTGATAAACACTTTTAAAAACAGATGCACAAAAAGCCATAACACATCTTCATGGGAATGAAGATCTGCAGCTGCCAAGGAGCTGGGCAAGGCAGACCGAGCCAGTGCTGTGTTAAACCCTCAGCGATGAAGGAATTCAAATGCAGACATTCAGACACTCAAATCAGACACCTTCAGACTCACAGTATGAAAATGCACACAAAGGCAGAACAAACACAGACCAGGAAAGCACAAACTCACCCGCTTCTCTTTTCTTGGATTTGACTTTTGGTTCAACATCCACTAGCAAAGTATCCAGAGGCAAACTGTCCGGCAGAATGAAGTAGCGGATGTTGTTCCCTCGAATGCTCAGTGTCTCCAGCTGCACGGGCTCTCTGTTCTTCAGGGTCATCTTCACTGCTTTGAGATGCGTGTTCATGCTGACATCCACTCCTGAAACAACACAAGCCTGATTTCAGGGGTGAGGTCTCTTGTTGCCTGTTTTCAAGTATGCACATGAAATTAGACTTATCCTGTTCATCCACACCTGCTTCTACCACTCACGAATAACTTCAGCCTGTCACAGAATGAAACTACATCTCTTTTTTCTCTTGAATTATGCCAGTTAACCTGAGGGGCCTTTAGCTCCTCGTGGTTAGAGATCTTTATCCAGGTCCGGGCAATAGCTGCTCTGTAAATGGTTAAAATAACTCCTCTGAACAACAAATAAACTACTGCTTATTACAGAAGGCTAATACTAATCTTTAGTCCTTTAAAAAGGAGCAAAACAAACCTTGGAGGAGGAAAAAGAATTTGGATCATTTCCTTTTTCTGTAAGCCTTAGGAAAATCCAACCACAAAAACAACATTTACCTTCTGATAAAATACATTCAACACAGAGTGAATTTTCTATGAAAGTACATAAAATAACTCACTGCAAGGAACAACCACTGTGCTTACAAACTCTGAGAACAGCCAGTACATAAGAATTGTATGGAATCAGTACTGTGCACACTGCACTGTGTTATGCATAATCTCAAACTGGAAAAAACATCTCAGTTGGATGTATGCACTGTGTAACAGCCATGAGAAGCAATCAAAAAAACCCTAGAAGTTTTTATTTTGCATATCCAGAGCTTTAGGCATGATTTGATCTCCAACTATGAAGATCAAAATGACAGTGACTTTATTTTTCTGTCCTCTCTGGATTTTACACAGCTCCACCGGATCCAGTCCCTTGGTTGGTGTGAGAGGCATTGCACAAAACCTGTCCCTTCTTCTCTGCTCCTGCCCTGGCGACAGGAGAAAGAGGAGATTGTGAAATGTTTTTACAAATTCTTAGCAGAAAATGAGAGAGGCTTTGCTCAACAATTAAGCCTGAAAGAGCAGTGAGGTCAGGAGCCCAGCAGTGTGTTTGCTTCCCATCTGGCTGAGTTCAGCAGAGCGTGCTGCAATTGGGCACAGAGGTGGCTCACTCAGCTCTAATCAAAGCTGATGGACCTGGCTGCAAGATAATGCCAGTTTCGAGCTCTGCCAAATCCCCACAGATCACCCCTGGCCAAAAAAGCACCTCAGCAATCCTCTGGAATAAAATTCAAACTTAACAAGAGTTGTAAGTTTTTTATTTCCAAGAGTGCCTGGGTATAAGAGCTTCTGAAAGCTGCCAGGGGGTGAGTTTAGGGAGATGCAGCAGCTCCCTCACTCAGCCGTGAGGGTTTGCCTCATTAAACACAACGGCCCCACCTCTATCACACCCGCGGGCTCTAAGCACAGCTCACAGGAAGGCTCTCACAGCATCGGCCCTCACTGAGGTTATTACACTTGCACATCTCTAAATGGGTGAGCCCTACAGAATTCCAGGCAACTTTCAGCTCAGTGATACAAAGAAGCACCTGGTAATCAGGAACTCCCACGAACCAACAGGACAGACCTCTGGCAGCAGCAGAGGAGCAGATTCTCTTGGCCAGTTTTCCTCTTTGCCCTGTATCCCACACCCAGCCCTGTGTTTTCAAACCTGCCTCATGAAATCAAACCTATGCAGATACACATTTCCACCTAGACTCACCTTAAAAAAAAACGTGCTCAACAGAAATAATTTACTTTAGTTTTTAGATTAGAACCACCTACATGAAAAGTTTAACCAATCTAAGACCACATCAGCTGGAACAGGCTGCCCAGAGAAGATGTGGATGCCCCATCCCTGCCAGTGTTCCAGCCCAGACTGGATGGGGCTTTGAGCAATCTGGTCTAGTGGAAGGTGTCCCTGAGCACGGCAGAGGGTTAGAATGGGATCATCTTTAATGTCCCTTCCAGCCCAAATATTCTGTGACTCTGTGACTGTGCTACTAAAATTCCAAGAGACTACGAAGTAAAGTTTGAAAGAGTCTCCTTGCTTCCCCCCGAGCCTGCCTGCAGGCAATGCTGCAGCTGGGCTCAGAGACTCCCAGTGCTACAGCGAATTTACAGCTCCCAGCAGAACCTTTAAAACAAAGAGATCTCTGACCACGGATGGATTCACAGAGACCATCCCTGACCCACTGAAATTCCTAAGTACTTTCGCGGTCGCCTATGGAGATTTAGCTGGTCACAGCTCCCAGCAACCCCCGACAATATCCAGACATTTCTGCAATACAAACACACCTCGCGCTTGCACACGAAGATGGGAATTACAAAGCCCATCTCCTGCATTTTCCTGTGCCGGCCCCCACAAGAGGGAGCACAGGACAAAAAACTCATTCAAGCCGAGGCTGCCAATTGTCTGCCGAAAGGCAAGAGGTAATATTTTGCTGCATCCTCCCATCCTGCCGTACCTGTGATCGTTCCATGCACCTGCGTCCCATTCTTCAGCTCAATGGTCACAGTCTCATGGCTCAGCTTCATTAGAAACCTGGGAATTAAAAAAGCATTTAAAAAACCCCAAACCCGTTCACTTCCACGTAAAGCCGTACGCGCGTTCCACAGGCAGCACCGAGCAGTTCCGCATCCTGAGCTCCCGAAGACGGCGCTCACGGATTCTGCTGGAGATGTGCAGTGACACAATCCACGTCCTGCCCAGCCGCCGGGAGCTGGGACGCTTGAGTGACACACTGCCGCCTCCAGCATCTACTTCCAGGCGAAACGGCCATTATTGCACAAAGAAGGAACCATTTCAAAATCGTTACAATCCCGAGAAGACAACGCTAACCCAACCCGGGGGTTTTCCCTCCAAAATGGAGGAGGCGGGCTTTGCCGAGCGACCCGCGCAGACCCGGCGGGGTCCCGGCCCGGCCCGGCCCATCCCGCTCCAGCTCCCGCTCCCGCCCGCGGCGGG
>VZTB01012886.1:445615-510646 GCA_013397245.1 Thryothorus ludovicianus | reverse complement strand
CGCGCCAGGACAGCGCCGCCTAGCGGCCCGGAGGACCCGGAGCCCGCCCGAGGGGGAGAGGGCGGGGAAAAGGGGATGGCAAAGGGGGAGGCAGGAACAAGAATGATGGGCAGAATGGGGAGGAGATGGGGATAGAAGTGAGAGCATTTGGTCTCTGAAAGCCTGGTTTTCCATAAGGTTTTACAATTATGAACTTGCCGTCCTTAATTAAAAATAAATTAAAGAATAAAATTTTAAACTGCTTCGTTTTAAACCTGCTCTGAGCTTTACAAATAGGAAAAATCCATGGCCTAGAGAACCTGAAAAGCACTAATTTATAGTGAAAAAAATTACAGCTTCACGATCCAGAACTGTAATAGCAACAATTTTCTCTGTTCATGTCAGTCTCTTCCCGTAGTCAAGGTAAAAGGGAAAGGAAGAAGACACCTTCAATTTTCACCTCTCGGTACGGTCAATAGGATGCTGAAGTGCCCTTGTGAAGAAAGAGGCAAAGAGGCATTGGCCCCAAGCAGAGGTGACACTGGGGATGCAGCACTGGAGCACTCCAGCCACAGCAGCTCCAGACAGATCCAGCCTTGGCTGAGAGGAGCAGAACACGACACAGGCACGGAGCCATCCCTGTTTGAGGGATGATCCCCACCTGCAATCGGCACACACAGAACTGGAGCAGCCTTCAGGCATGACAGAGCCTAAGGAACAACTTGGGAACAGTCTGCTCCAAAGCACAAAATGCACTGCAGACAGTACATCTAGAAAAGTTGAACATTTTATTGTCATTTAGGAGTAGTACACCATTTGTGATTTTAGAAATACAGACTCTTTGCAAAGCACTGAAACACAGGTGCCTTCCAACTTCTAAAACCTACATTATTCTACGTCTTACAAACCTTTTATATTAGCAATTCAAGTTTGGTCTTTGCTGCAACAAGTTCTTCACCAAAGATGCAACAACTTAGTTCTAGACTGCAAGACAACTGAGCCAAGTTTCAAACTCCACCTGCCAGTGAGCCACCAGAGCCATTGCTTTCAAATATTGAGTCTATGATGTTCTTGTACTTTGTGCCCATGAGGGAATTCACCTTTGAAAATTTTAAGTTAGGAGGATTTTCCAGTTAGCCACCAACTGGTATTTTTCCATTACAGCATCTAGAAGCAAATGGATACTTTGCAAGTACTAGTGCTCATGAACAGGTTATGTTTACACAAAACCCAGAGAGGCCTCCAGAAACATTCAAGGTTAAAATGAACAGTTGCAAAAGAAAAAAGAAATCTGTACATATTTTCAGTCATAACACAAGGGAACACTGGAGTATCAGTGTTTTGTGTTCTAGCTCCAATAGTGACACCTGTGCTAGTCCTAGTAGTATTCTACATGTTTGTCCCTTCCCCCCATTTAAATTTTATACTCGCAATCTGAATATACAGCTGTACTTACAGGAAATATTAAACAATGCACAGCGCCTTAAGCAAGTTTCATGTCTGGTTTTGAACAAACCATATAAAATAAGTGACAAAATAGTTTAAAATTGGTCCTTATTTTTATACAGCTTGGAAGCACTAAATTTAAAGACATACATTAATCAGCACAAATTAGTCTGCAGCTTTTTTTTTTTTCTCTTAAAACAGTGTGTTACAGTATCATGCATGAAAAGCAAGCTGCTGCTCCCACTTAGAAATACAGAATTTAGACTTACTGCTTTCTCCTCAGGCTGTTATTCCTTCCTTCATAAAATATTTCAACATAACCAAGGATAGAAGCAGCTGACTAGCAAAACAATATGAAGTTCATCTTTTATGTTGTGACCCATTCTTAAAGTAATGAAGTACTTTGGAACTTTAGCATAAGGAAGGTTGAATAAACACTGCGAAGGACTTTTACATTCTTTGATTTTGTTTACATTTTCAGAAAGAAAATTCTATATTTTAACTCGCTAACTACTGGATTTTCATATGGAGACTGTAGTATTGAAACAGTGCAAGACATTTGCAACTTCAGGAACATCCAATTACACTGCCCTTTCACCCAAACAATGATTAGCAGAATATTGCATCAGTTCTAGATAAACAAGACAGGACAAAAACCTCATTTTAGAATAGCATTAGGATTCAAAAATCTTTCATATTTAGAATCCACACACGAATATGCACGAAGGACTCCTTAACACAGACTTTATCACAACAAATGCAATCCAGCTGTAAGTCTGGACCGAGACTTTTTATTGGTATGAAGCCATATTTGCTCAGAGACCACTATCAGATGTTCCACTATTAATGCTTCAACATTTGGGTATTTTGAGACACGAACAGCATCAGAGTTCTCTCCTGTCAAGACCAAAAAACCAGCTGAAACAACCCAGGTGGAGCATGAGCTTAAGCTCCAAAACATTGCAGACACCAAAAAGCTGGCTTTTGTCTCTGCATTAGCCCAGTAAGAGTGGAGCCCTGTCCACTAATGCAATATTCCAAAGACCATTGCAACTAAGACTGTCAAGTCATGTCTCAGTTGAAAGCTACCACCACCACAGGACACCGTTTCCTTACCCCTGACCCCCCCCCTTGCCAAGGAAGAATGTTCATAAGAGCATTTCTTGGTGTGGAAAGCAGGTCAGTAGAGACTCCAAGTGTGGCTTGAAGAATCCTCGGTACCAAGCCGCTTTCCACACACACAAATTCAGTCCATCTTCTCCTTCTGGACCAACTTGGGTGCATCTACAAAATCCTTGCCGTTGTAAAGGATGATAGCAAAAGTTCCAAAGCTGGCACTTCCCCAGAAAAGCACATAGGCCAGTGTCTCAGTCCATGTATCACCTGAGAAGGAGAGTCAGATAAAACTTTTAGCTCATTATCTTCAATTAACAGACAGTTTTACTTTCAGACAAATGCAAATATTTCAAGCTCTCCCTCAGAGATCTGTTGTCAAATGAAATCAAAAGTTTTTCACATATCTTGTTCTGTTTCCTTATCTTGGAAAATTTGCATTTGCCACACAGTTCTTGGAACATATTGAAAAGAGATCTATGGAAGTCAGTCAAGAACTCTACTGGCAGTAATGTTAGAAAATTCAAGGCAAAAGCAGAAGGCAAAAACCTTCACCACTCCCAGCACAAATTTAGATTAAAGGGAAATCCATCAGAACCAGGCTTATGCCTGGATCTGACAGTTCTGAACTGCCTTTCTGCCCAAAATTAGCCAGGTATTCCTCTGGAGCTTCCTCCGGTCCACAATAAAGCTACAGGTCTATCAAGGTGCATCTAAATTTGAGGATAATTCAATGTGCCTTGACTTGTTAAAACATGAGCTTTAACATTGTTTTCTATAGCACCTCAGTTTTATCCACATTAATGATACAATGCTATATCTCCAGAGCCATGTTCAAGCCCCTTTTGGAATGACTGAGAAGCAATTCTGTACTGAACAGTTACTGGTAACCATTCACACAAAGTTCACAGAGAAACAAGCCAGTTTTATAAAATTAAACTCAATAGTGACTTACCAGCCATTAGCAAACAAATAATGCACATGGAGAAAGCAACCACCATAATAATAGGCAACTGAGGAAAGAGAAACAGGATAATCACTTGATACAGCAGTACATATGTTCCTTAATTTCCTTTATGATGGGTTGTACTGCAAAGCTATTTACTTGCTTTGCTTCTCAATTCAGTTGCATTCAGGTATCAATAAAAGTTTGGACAGATCCTAAGTCTAGAAAACTGTGCTCAATAATTGTTTAGAATTGAAATATACCTCCTGTACATTAAAAGTGGTTGAGGTTTGTTTAAAATAAAAATACACCAGTTAAACCCATTATGTTCCCAAATCCCATTTCAAAATAGAAAGGGAAGAGTGAAAAAAATGAAAAAGTTGGGGTTTTGTGTTACAGTCCATACTCCTGCATGAAGTGTGAGCAAAGAACTCCGTAAGATTCTTCTGCAGAAGGAAACAGTCACTAATAATAGTGACTAGGAGAATTTTCCCCCTTCCACCTGGTGAAGCATATTTTAAAAAAAGCAAGCAGCAGTTTTTCAAATACCTCAAGGACACTTCATTTTCTGTCAAGGGAACAGTCGGGGTTTAATCCTATAAGCAGGTATCACAGAAACATGACCAGATTACAGGGATGCTTCATGACTAACAGACAAGGCCTCATAATGTAGCCAGTGACTGAATGGCTCTCTTATCACAAATAAAGTCTCCATACTCACAGCTAAGAACTTCCAATCTTTCTTGACATGCAAAGGACTAGCAGGTTCTACTTCATCCACTGAATAATTTCCAAGAAAAAGATCAATTGCATCCTGGAGGAAAAAGGGAAGGCAAGAGTTAGAATGCACAGCAATGTTTATCAATTACACTTCCCCACGGTTAAAAGCTTCACTTACTTGTCTAAACCCATCAGAAAAGTTGTTTTTGTAGTAACGTATTAATGAGTTCCAGCCATCCATTATTAAGCCCCACTGAGTTCTCTTCCCAGTTCTGCAAAAAGAAATTGTGAAAAATGTTTAAAATAGATGTATAAATTCAGGAGTATAATTTTGGATTTACATTCTGTCATTATCCAGATGTGTAAATGAATGATGAAATGAACAACTGCACAGGAATACATTTATCTAGTGCTGTCTCTGCATTATTATCACACATACTTGTAACAAAATTGGAAAATAAAAAGACACATCATTTCATCAGACAACATAAATGTGCATCTTCATGGCACATTGCCTTGGTTTTCATTTCCAGATAGCCTTTACTTTCATATAAACACAGCAAAGAATCTGGAGATTTTAGTCTGACTTTTTACAAATTGAACTGTCGCAAAAAACTCATTTATAGCCTTAGCCTCAGATTAATAACCTTCTCAGATTTGAGGACTTGAAGAAGATCCCAAACACGCTCAAAAACCCAGAAGGCCCTTACATGAAAGGGTGACTTGCCTTGTGTAATCCGTCTTTAAGGCACCAGTTCCAGCATATTGTTTGGCACAAGCATTAGCATTATCAGCCCATGCTGTGAAAAGGAAAACAATAAGAAGTATTAAGGAAGTCATATAAGCTCTTGAGAGAAAAAGTCATTGTTTGAACTCTATAAACAGCCTACCATTTTTGTAGATTTTCTCAAAGTCTGCCTGCTCTTCAATTCTCTGTCCAACATGGAGAACACCTAGTCTCTGGAATAAAAACCAGATTGAGGCTTGCTAGGAGTTTAGTAGAAAAATTAGGATTTTCTTTCAGAAAGAGCTGCATTTATCAAACTTGAGTCTAGTCAATGCAGCTCAAGTAAGCAGTACAGTAACTCTACATGCAAATTTTTACTGGAGCATTCCAATTACATTTCCACCCCAAATGGAAAGCCTCTCTCCTCACCCAGCTTGTCAAAGAAGAGTGAAACATTTACCTGGAGCTGGGCCTGGAGAGACCTGCGTGCCAACAGGCTCTGGATCACGTTAGTCCGATCCAGGCAGTCCATGCAGTTACTGCGGAACGTCCCTTCCTGCTGAGTCACGATTTTACCATCCGAGTCAACTAGAAAGTAACTAACACATAGTACATGCATTTAGAGAGAACAGTCCATAGAAAACACATGTTTTCATTAGCAAATATCCTAGCAACCAAAACACAATTGTCCTGAGCATCTGAGGAGTGCTCAGCCATGTCTTCAACTCTGATGCCTCCCTGAATAATGGCATTGATGGATGAACATTTAGCAATCTCAGGGCAGTATTCATTTTTATCACTCAGAAAGTCAATCAGCAATATTGAGTTATATGCCATGGGGAAGAGCAGCTTCTGGTGCAAAATCAGGGACTTCTTTTTTTCCAGTTATTTTAGTGTCCTAGCTCCACAGATATGAAGATCATTAGCAGAACCTAATAGCAGAAGTAACCAGATTTGTTTATAAGTGATCACCAGTTCAATCCAGCCACCAATGCATAACAAGTCACCTAAGTTGTCAGGCACACTTCTTCCAGGAATGTACCCAGATTTTTTAAGGGTACTTGCAAAATGTGGACAAATCTGCTACTGTCACATGCCATTCTCTCCATTATGTGAACATGTGGGGGAACCAGATATTCTCCCTTACATATGCTAATTATCATCTCAATCTTTTAAATCCACTAAACCAGGTGTTTCCAGTAGTTGATAACAAACAGCTTATTTTAAATACTGAATTGCCCACATGCATTCCAATGCTCATCTGGTAGAACAAATATTCCAACCCACTTATCAGCTGGATGTGTGACTAGGACAGAACTATGTCTGTCCTGCCACAGCATGACACTTCCAGCTGTCTACAGGTTTACTTATTATAATCTATATATTAAGTTATTCCATTATGTAATTATGAACTCTGGACTAGCATATAATCCACTCCTACTGCAAAGCATTTTGAACAAGTCTAGAGTGGTGCAGTGCTACAATCAGGAGCCTGAGTAGCACATGAATTTACTTGGATTAACCTTGTGTTTTCTTTTTAAGAGCCATTTTCATCACTCTTGAACTAGTTTTGTTAAACCATGTTTTACATCATTGAAGACTAAAGCAGATAATACCTGTGAAATATTCCTTTTCCCCTCCAAGTTTTGCCTACAACTGATATTAGGATAGGATAGTTTGTTATTATCCTAATTAACTAGGAATGTCTATTCTTAAGTGTTGCATCTCCTACAGGTACTCTAAAAAATTAGAAACAAAAAATACCTCCACAAACCCAGCTCTCCTTTCTGACAGATCTTCCACAACTGGATTTAGCCTGCAGAAAATAAGAGTTGCTTTCCTCCCTAGAGGTCACAAAACTATTTTCTATGAAGCTCAGAACTTAGACTTTTCTGTTCCTATTTAAGCAATAGTCATTATAGATGAAAAAACATCAAGTTAAGTTAGAGCCAGCCTAATCTTGAGTCTTCAATTTTGTATCTTGTTTTAGAGATGGCTTTTTTTTCCTTCATTACAAGGAAATTTGGTTATTTTCTATGCCTCCAAAGACAGCAAACAAGTTAAGGGATTCAGTATTAATTCTAAGAATAAAGGATCCTTGCTGTATAGAAAAACATACAATCTTATTTCTCCTTATTTGAGCTGCTCAAAGTCAACTTATTTATTAAGTATTTATGAGTTATTAAGGCTTTTTCTGTGGCAGACAGAGAATGTTAACTATAACCTGATTAATTTGTATCACTCCCATAGCTATCACTCCAGGCAAGGGACTTTATTAACAAGATTCCTGTTCTTGTCCACACCATATCTCATTTTATTTTGTCAAGATAAACTATATCATTGCTAGTTTTGTAATGTTTTAGCTGAGCTACTTTGTGCTTTAGTCACAAGGCTTCAGGAACAGGAAGGAAGCAATCAGAAAAGCAGAACAAAGTAAACTATTTCCCTAGCAGTCTACAGGTCTACAAGTAGCAACAATCAAAAACACTTGTGGGACTAAAGATTTAAATTGATTTGGACATTGTGTCTTATATGACTAAAGAAAATGAGAATTTGTTTCCCTTGGGTTACTTATATTAGCAAGGGCTAACAACCAATGCCAGTGCAAGGTTTGGAGCCACAACAACGTGTTTGAGAGAAAACACTTTTACAAATGCCTGTGGAAGGAATACTCAGTGTTTCACACTACATAGCAGAACAGTTTGGTGTCAACACCACCTAGAATCAACATGGGTGAAAAAAAAAATATCTAAGAAGACTCTTTTATTAAATAGCTCCAGTCACATGCACTTCCATTTCTTTGTCTAGCCCCTCACCCAACATTACAAAGGCAGTTCTTGTTACAACTCAGGGTTGCTGCAACTCTCAGACCCACTTTATTGAGAGGTAACATGGGCTCTACATCTTACCTCCCACCAGGCTTCAAACTTTGCACATGGTGTCAGCAAAACACCAGAGTTGTGGACACACTAATGCACACAAACACATCTTCATCGAAGATTACAGGTATGTATTACTGTGCCTTAATGCACGACAATAGAAACTGTGAGGAAGTCATTTGAACTCGTTTTAACAGAGGTGAAAGAACTGCAGAGCCTTACCTGAACTCATCTTGCTGTTCTGCCAGTTGATCCATCAAAATCTGAAGTCGATCCCACCTCATTCGACTGCACTCTTTATGGAAGTCAAAGGCCACGTATCTGTTCAGAGAGAAAAGTATTTTTTCAGATTACATATGTACTGCAGTGAAGGTTACAAAAAAGGCTGATCCATAAAACAGGTAGTGACAGGATTTGCTTTTCTTTAGAGATGACTTTCAGCACAACTGCAGATTTCGTCAGTGCTCTGTAATCTTCCTAATGCTGCATCCCTAGCATGAATGGTGACACCATTTAAAATTCTTTACAAAATGCCACTAAGTCTGGGGAAGCACATGCTGAGTTCCAAGTTCCACATATGTTCCATTCTATGTTCTGCTAATATTTTTCCTCCAGAAAGTACAGAAGGGATACAAATCTTATTTAATGTCTTTTTCCCCCATCAGGATTCTTCTGTTCTGTGTTCACTTTGAACTAGGCACAGGTGTTGAAATCCAACTTTTTTGCTGGCATAATTTCCTCAGTAACTCTAGAAACCTGAGACAGGTTCTGTTTAAGCAGCTAACCTAACTGTCATATAAAAATTAAGTAGTTACTGACTTGGAGCAAAATTTTAACAGCCAATTTCCAGCAAGAAGTGCTCTAAATGAGTTTGATTAATTAAACTTTTATATGTATGTGTTTGCTGTGAATTATAGGGCATTACATTCCTCCCCTCAAGCATTCATAACCCAAAATTTATTTGACAAGATTTTAGGACTATGCATGAAGAATGATGGTCTATGCACACTGAAATAAGTAACTGAAGTCTTGAGTTTGACTCTGGCAGGTAAACACCATCATAACCAATTAACCAGGAAAGTAGATTTTGATAGCAATAGTAAAATAGGGCTATCAAACATCACTTTTGAACATATACAGAACACTACCAAAATGCACATTGTTTCACACCTTGGTTTCTACCAGATGACTTTAAAGCAAATATGCAGAGAACAAAAAAAACACATACAGTAATTTCAAGGATAAGGTAGAGGGGCAAATACCTATGGGAGTTTGATGCAAGCCCTCCCTCCAGAAGTTAAAAAAAGCAAGCACAGACAGGTTGTAAAACTGTGTACTGCACTCCATATTCCCACAAAGAGATGGAATTCTCCATCTCCAAGTACATTCTCCACTCTTGGCCCACTGTTACACTGAGCTCCAGGCATTTAAATTAGTTGTCCTCCTTGCTGTTCCATCCTGTTTTGCTCTTGCTGAGCACTCCCTCACTAAATTAGCAATGTAACCAAGCCCCTTTGCTAGAAGATAGCTCTACAGGGCATGATTTTCTTTTTCCTAAAACACAGCAGACCTCCATTGCATACTATGACTCCAATACTGGCATTACCATTGCCTCTGAATTTCCTTCTTTATTCTGCCTCTGCAAGTTACTTCATAAACATAAAATGCAAACCACAGGGTTGATAAAGGCCCCCAAAGAGCTGAACACTGTGGGTCTCAGAGGAAATGCTTGTTAACACAAAATGTATCACTTCAAGTCACATGTACCTGACCATTCCATTTGCCATGCTGTTCACCATTTTTGAAAAGGTTTGCTCAAGAGGCTTCTCTGAGCCTTTTTGGTTAACCTGGGGAAAGGAAAAACAGAGACAATTATTCAAAAGCCTGCTTAAAAGAACTACAACTTTTACAGAAAGAATAAGTGAAAGCATACCAAGTTGACAATCATTTGCTTTCCATAGCTAATTATTTGTGAGTCAAAATGTCTTTGGAAGCCATCCATCTAAAAGAGAAAGGAAATGTGTTGACAGATGTACACTATTAAAATATGTACCTTACAAGAAAGCTCTGTTATAATCTTTTTGATGATTCTAAGTATTTGATGTTTTCTCCTATGCCAATACATTCCCACTTCCCTCCTCCCAGTCCATTCAGTTCTCCTCATTAAACATGCTAAAGGATAAGGACCATTGTACAGCTACTAAAACTCCTGCAAACTGGATCTAAAGAGAAACTACCCCCACTGATGTCTGCGTTTTTCAGACTTTGAATTCATTGTAAGAAGTACAAGTTTCTTACTACTATTTTTAAAAAATAACGCTCAATCCAGTATGGCTGATTTTTATTGTTCTGATTACAGTTTGCTACCCTATCACACAAACATAAGCCCAGTAACACGTTAAAACCCCAAGACACAAACACTCACATACATGGTTTACTGACTTGCTGATCTGTGGCTTTGGTTTATACTTGAGGTTTGGTCTTTGAGACCAGAAAAAAGGAATAGATCCACGGGTCTGCAAAAGAACAGTAATGGTTTTAAACATCAAAATTTACAAAACCCACTGGACGTTTAAAAATAAAGCAGACAGGTTTATTTTGTTAAACTAATTCAGACTGTTCAGTTTTATTTGCATATCTTGTATACAATCTATATTAAAAAGCATAGATAAAGCTAGCTATGTATCTATGTTCCTTACAGTGATTTTACCTGAACAAACGATGCTTTGCTCCCCTTGTAATGCACAATTTGCTCTGTCTCAACGAAGTTAGCAGCGTGCCCTTCTGAATCAATACCTGTGTAGGACAAAGACTGTCAGTCAGCCCAGCCTGCCTGCAGAACAGTGGCAGCACATCAGCAAAAGGCTTCTCTCCCCTCCCTTTTAAGTCCTCACAGGAAGCACAGAACTGCCTGACAACACAAAATAATTAATTAATTTGGTAAAAGTTTAACATGATCTGCACCGAATTTAAGCAGAACTGTGCTTCTTCAAGTTAACACATTTTGATAGTTCTAGCACTAGAAATTACCATTTAATATGAAATAAAATATCAGTGCTCTGATACCAAAATAGTCACAATTCTGTAACAATAGTACGCCAGAAATCGACTAATTTCTTCAAGAGCATGTATGTTGGAACTAAGAACAAAGAAAGTAATTTAAATTCATTTCCCTGTTTGCTTTTTAACTTGAAACAATTAGAGACACCACTCAGGGCTCCCCTGCCAGCACCAGCGATGCTCTTAGCTGGATTTACTGCTAGACCAAAAGGGCATTTAGCATCAATTAAAACAGGCACCACAAAACTTTTGCAGTTATGCCTTAAAAGCATGAAGAGGAGTCAGTTTTAATAAATACCAAAAACCGCTTCAGTTCCTAATATTTTCTTTGGAGGAAGAATCTCAAGACAAACTAAACAATGTTTTTTTTTGCAAGCCACTATACAGCAATCACTCTTAAAGGTAACTCACACGTACAGATGGAATAGATATTTCTGAAATAAAGCTATGTTTTCTTTTACCTCTTACATAGTAGCGTACGCCAGCCCTGAAACAGCTTCTTCTGGAAACAAGCAGCCAGTCAAAACACTTGCCATTAATAGAACAAGAGTGCATAGTGATAACTGATGACCAACACTAAGGAAAACCCCCAATGTTTCATTAGGATATTTTTATACATCAACAGGTGGGAAACATCAAGAGACCAAGAGATTACATTCAAATAAATCTATAAACACTTGACAGCCTGACAACAGTTGAACATTAAACTTGAGAGACAGTAACAATATTAGGATCAACAGGCACTTTGCAAAACAACATTATGGTGATGCCACTGATGAACAAACATTAAAATTGTTGTCATTTTGAGACAATGTGATTCCAAAGAAGTTTATTCTGGGTCTAGGTCCTAATTAAAAATTACGAATCCATGTCATCCATAATTTTATTAGACTACCTTAACAGTTTCTTGCCCCTATCGCTTTTAAAAATTAAAAAATACTTCAAAAAATACCTGTTCGAGTTTTTTTTCTAGGCTTTTAGAATAGTAAATATCTTGGGGTACCCATACATACAACACACATACACCCCATCTACAAATGCCATAACCAGCAGTAAAATAGACTGGCTTTCAAATGCATGTGAAGAAAAAGAGAATGAACACACAGAGTCCAGTGTGAGCTTCTCACACAAGAATGGTTTCCTGCCTGGTCTACATAGCCAAAGTGCCAAATGCACCTGGGACTAACCAACAAACAGGTGCAATGATAACTAGCTTCAGCTTCAGTCTTGTTTTGTGCCACTTATAGTGGCACTTATTTGGACTGCAGTGAACTATCAAGTCAAATAGAGACCAGCACTTAAGAAGAATTTCTCCAGGTAGATTCACCAGCTTGCATGCTTTGCCTCTAAAAACTGACGCCAATCGCTTCAAAGTGAGCAAAAGATCAAAATGGTCAATTTTTAAATTAGTGTAGTGCAGTCTTCTCCTCTTTGAAGAATCTAGATACTTCATCTCAAGTGAAATTTAGGTTCTGTATCTATTCAAATGGGACACAAAGCAGCTGTCACACACGAGTACCTCAGCTATGTTAAAGAACACACTAATTTCATACATGAGTCATCTTGATTTCTGTTTAATTTATGCCAATACAGTTTGTAAACAACCCCTAAAAATATCATACAAATTGGCCCCATCCAGAATGTTCTCACAATTCATAAATTAAGGCTGAAAAATACCTATTCCTCTGTTTTCCTGAAAAATTACTGCCAGGTCCTCCACCCTTTAATTCAACATTTGTACAGCCAACAGTATTCTTCAAGAAAGGTTACCTCTAACCTTAGCTGCTTAGCAATTGTCAGCCTATTTTCTGTTGGCAATCTGTCCTCACTTAAAATGACAACTTGCTATTAGCAACTTCCACATATACAGATAAAGACCAGACAGCATATACTGTTCTTTAGAAGGACCTTTGTTTGGAGCAGCAAGGGAAATATTAAATGTAGTTTAGAGCTCCATGTGATCAAAATCAACTATTTGAGTCCATTATTTCTCATCACTGTGATACTAGAAGCCCAGTACACATAGTTGAAAAAAATATTAGCAAGGAAAAAAATTAAAAAGAACCTTTGATATTATTGAAATGTCTACTAGTGGCACTGTAACAGTTCTGCTGAGGGACCTTACTAGCATTTTTACCGCTAGAAATCCCGTTTCTTCAAATTCCTGAGTTCTCTAAGGTTTTGATGTAATTCTAATTTAACCAAACATTACTTATGCTAATTATTTATACAGTGAAAAAACAGGATCAAGGAAGGTGTTAATTGCAGTCAGTCAGTCGTTAATTGCAATTTACCCAGAACCAGCAGGATAAGGATTAGGGTGTTTCAATGGCTCCCCTTTGCTATCTTTCCTTTGTCTCCCTGCCTACTCCCACAACATTTTCCATTAAATGAAGTCACAGGAAAGGACTGGAGATCTGCCAGCTGCTGACAGTCCTACCAGATCAACTGATTCCATCTGGAAGCTATTCTCTGCACACACCTGAGAGGCCTTTGCAACGGAGGAACAAAGCAGAACACAGTGTGAGTTGCTCCCTCCAGTCTTTCATGCTGTCAGTGCCTGAATCAACTGGGCTGCCATGGGATTAAGCCAATTGAATTTAAATAAAACAGCACAAGCAAGATGAAGTGGGTGTTTTCCAACTGCATATGAAGTTACAGAAAAATCTACCTACTGCAGCTCTTCTGAGAAATTCTCCACTGAAAACCACTCACAGTGATGATCAACTCACTGAATGCTGCAACCCATTGTTTCCATCAGCAGAACCCTTTTCTAGGTATTTTTAGAGTTCAAGATTTGACATGTATTTTTTCTTCCTTGTCAAAGAAGTGGGGTTTTCTCTGTTAAGGGGATGAACTTCTCTGTGCTAGGTCATGTATTAACTCTGACAGGAGATGTAAATAAATAATAAACTGTTACAGGCTGGAAATTGCAGCAAGCACAACTTCTGATTACCAGTTCTCAGGCAACTACCTGAGGACTCATTGCTGATCCCACACTGCCTCCAGAAAGCATTCAGCTTCCTTGCAGCATTCATCCCTTCTCAAAAATAAACTCATGAATGCTTTGCTAAAAAGGCTGTTTCACAAAGCATCAGTGCAGGAAAAGCAGCTGTCCAGGAAAAGCATTCCAGAAGCCTTCAGCAGAACTTATCCTTTTATTCATCAACATCCATAAGCACCCATTCAAGTCAAAACTGTTCTCCCTTATTTTGTATCTAAAATAAATGCATCCTTATAGGAAGATAAAAAGGTATTAAAGTTGATGGAAGAGCATTTGCTATATTAATCTTAACTTTCCCACTGAAAGACAGTTATGCAAACCATGACTGTAAAATTAAATACATTACACCTTCAAAGCAGACTATTCAAGGGAGTTAACACATGAGTGGGCTATCAAACAGTACATAACACTCATCTATGAGCAAACTATAACGTATTTCTGACGACTTGCCCTATGTTACAATTGCCAGAGTAACAACAGAGCAGCCTCAAAGCAGCCACTTTGCTACTGGACAACCCTATCCAGCACTCAGTTTTACAACACAAAAGGATACATCCATGCATCACTGGTGTAGCAAACCTATGGATCTGAAACACAAATACATGTTAAAAATATTAAACACTAGCAGCCAAAAAAAGGTAAGGGAGTGACTATACTTTGCCTAAGGATTTTGTGGTAGTTTTATACACTTTATATAGTTAACTTTTTGTTTCTTTCTGAGAAAAGAAGTTCAGGGAAAACAACATATGTTATCCTTATCAGCAGGAGGAAAAAGGTGAAAGTCTAATCCTAATTAAACAGCCTGGACATAAAGCAAGCTGCTTTGTCCTCCCTATACATAGCATTTTCTCTCCTACAAACATACCAGATATAAAGCAATACTTGCTGAAAATCCTCTGACATGGTATTTTGCTTTACTGCCACAGTATAACATATGTAGAGATAGTAGTTACAGAAGCCTTCAGTAAGATGTATTTTTATGTGATAAATACACAAAATGCTTGTTCCAGGGTTTTTCCTATCCTGCCATTCCTGAATAACTTAATCTTTCAAGAAAACTTTAAAGTTCAATACTAAATGACAGAAATCCCACACTTCATTATTTAAAACTGTTCCTACATCAAGCCACCTGTAATGTGAGGGGAACCGTAGCCTAAAAATATCAATCGTCTCCCTTTTCAGCTTTTGTATTTTGTCCCCTAGGTCAGTTTTCACTAGCCAGCCACACTTGACTGCCCTTCACTGTTTCCACCACAGCTTCTCTCTAATTTCCCAAGCTTCATTTGCATAGCACTATGCAAACTTTACACCCAGGCATATGCCCCTGGAATATGCACAACAGCCCTTCTCTAACTCATATCTTCACATTCCAGCAGCACTGCACAATCCAGCCTTTTGGAATAGCGCTGCCTAATGTAACAGCACATCTCCACAGGTTACTGAGGCAGAAATAGAAGCCGTGCGTCACTTGCTTTGATAAATGCAAAGTACTGATGCAGAGAGGAGGCTGCTGTAGTGCAGGCAATCCAAGGAATTTCACAGACAGAGGATGTCTCCAGTAGGAAGGAGCTTACACAGTCTGGCCATTAAGGTGCCACAGCTGTGGCTCATGGTCATGCACTTGTATTTGCTGGACTAAATGAATTCAAAGGTTACACTGTGTTAGTCTTCATTTGAAATAAACTGGCAGAGTCTAAACTGTCAGTCTTACTCTTAATTACCAGCTTTATGATCTATTCATCAGGAAAATGGAATTTAAACTGCACTCACAGACAATGATGTGAGACAGTCTTAGGAAAAAAGTGATGAACTGGACCTTGCCTATACCCAAAGATAAATAAGCAGCCAAAGTTCAAATGCTTCAAAATGCTTGAGAAGCATACACTGCGCAGTGTTAACTTCCCCTTTCATTTATATGAGCAGTTGTCTTCACAGCACAGTATCTTCAAATACAGACACTTCCCAAAAATTGGCTTTCTAGAAGTACTACTGAGGACACTGAAATAGTTGGAAGTTTGAAAGCAGAAGACTCACTGTGCTAAACTAGATGATGATTAGCCACATTATACTAGATTCTGGCTGGCTGAAAGAGACAATCACAAAAAGCTGCTGCAAACCTACAGCAAAAGTATATTTGTTCTCTATTAACCTAATCATTATTAGGTGTTTACCTCTGGTTGAGCAATAAATTCTCTCAGAAGGTGTCCATTCCATACAAACCGTGGATCTGCCTGCAGCAAGAAAAAAGCCAACATGCTTTTAGAGACTGTCAGTCCTGTTTAATTTAACATAAAGGCAGTATCCATGTGTCATGTAAGTTTAGGTGAACAAGTACAAATGGAGATGAAGTTCCCTTCTTTCATTAGTAGCCTTCAAACCCTCAACTAGAAATCTAAAGATTGGGGAAAGCCATTTTTTTAACTACTCTTAAGGGTGTGGCCTGGCACTTCTAAACCATCAACAATTGAGCTGCAAAACAATGCTTTGGTGCCTCTATGATGGGGTTGTTTCCTTCTATCAGTACTGTTAAAAAAACAACAAACACAAATATCAAACAAAAACACACACACTCCAAACATCGACCAGACTTCTCTTGCAGAGGCAAACTGGAGATGCTAAAAATTGCCACCATCCCTTTGATAAGCCATAATATAGCAGCCATGGGCATATGAAATTATACTGCAAGAATTTTAACCATCTGAGATCTGAATTTACTTGAAACTGATGCTTTTTTACTGTACTTTGCTTTTTAAACAATCTTCTAAAGTGACACAATTTAAAAGCAAATCAATCATTGTGTCCTTGCTCTCCCTGGCAAGAGCACTGCCAAAGCAGCATTTGATGATGCAAAACAATCCCCAAATGTAAATAGTTTTCCCAGTATTAAAAAACCAAACCAAAACAAAAACTCATCAATACAGACGTGAGAGAATTGCAAGTTCAAATTGCATTTGGCTGTTTTCTTTAGGACAAAAGCAGCATACTAAATTCAAGCTTCACACAAAGAACTGGAGTACTTTAAACAGAATATAACATCACAAGACTGACAGCCATAAAACCCACAGTTCTATTCCAAGTTATCCTGGAAAAGAATATGAACACAATTCCACTTTGGATTCCTTCCCCCCCATTCCAGGTCAAAGGAATTACTTGCTTTCTCTCAATTTTCTTGCTTAGCTCCTTCTTCTTGTAATTAGGAGCGTTCAATATGAGAGGCAAAATTTAACTTATTTTGGATTTTTCAAAAGCCATTTAAAGTATACTTCAGGAAGTACTTTCAACTGCTGATCTGGAAGTGTGACATCAGATGAGAACAGATCCCTAGAGCACGGTGCTGCTCACAAGCTGAGAGACTTGCGTGGACCAGCGTGTTCAGAAACAACCCCTAACAGCTTGGATAAAACACCAGCATCAACGAAACACCACCTGCATCAAAGTGACTGACAACTTGCAAGACACAGACACGATGCAAACTTAAATCCTTACCCTCTCTAGAAGGCTCATCTCCTGGAACTCTGGGCTCGTGTTGGCCAGCCGTTGCAGGGTGTGTGTTAGGTCATAGGTTGTTGAGAAGTAAAACCCATCCACGCTCAAGACATGGTTAAGCATTGATAAAAAAACTTTATTGTCCTGCAACTGTTGAGATGAGGAAAGAACAGAAGAGCTGTCAGATACTACTATCAAAATATTTTGCCCTTGTAAGCTACCACTACTTTTTGAAGTGATGAGATGAATTTTGCTAGTGCTCTAGCAATACATGACATCATCCAGGGATTACCATACAAGAAGAAAGCATGAGAGTGCAATTCTGATTATCAGTTCACTGATAACTTGCAGCTAGCACACTGCAACCAAATTCTGCAACAACAGCGGAGAGCAGAGAAAATATTCCTGTGAGGAAAATAGCTACTGATATTAAACAAATACTAACAACTTCCAAGGAAAAGGAAAGCTGTTAGTTTCCCTGAAAACCATTCAGTCAAAAAAAAAACCAACAAACAACAAGATGGCAAGATAAAAGAATAGTTATAATCTGTGTTCTGGTTCAAGTTCTTATTAACCTCATTCCTTTCCCAAATGATTTCCTGAAGATTCCCTTCCAGTTCCATCGGTTTTGCTGTTTATCAATCCACTACATATCTGCTTAAAAAAAAATCTTCCACCTATCCCTCCCTCAAAAAAATAAAAGTCAATTTTTCCCTGCAGGGTAACTATGTAATTGAGCAATTTCATAAAGAAAGCAAGACAGATACGATGACAGCAATGCAGTTTATTGTAGGGGCTGTCAGAAGAGTAAATCTGTGAGAAAGACTTAACAGAAGCATTAGGAAGGGTGCACCATCTTAATAGAAGCAAAAATGCACATCCATAAACTGCAGATGATATTCTAGGTTACACCATGTGAGTTTATCATCTTGAATGCTATGATTTTATATACATCTATACACAAATATTACAGCCATTCTAGTAATGTGAACAAATCACAAAAAGGGTACTATTCAAACAGTTTCTTAAGAAAGAATTCATAGCCTCATCAAATTAGGTCCTGAGGCTATGAGCATTAACATACAATAACATTCCTCCACACTCCCCTTAGCAATGTACCTACCTGAATATCAGTTAAGTGCAGCATAGTCTTTTTGTAGGAGAGGATGTCAAAATCTGTCGCTTTCCAGATTGCATGACTGAAAATCTCACCTACTTTTTTCTTTTTTGTTATCACAATAAGATACGTGCCTGTAAATCAGAAAAAACAAAGTTAGAAAAAAAAAAAGAAAAAAGAAAAAAGCTGCATGTATCAAGAAAAGTAGCCTATATCCATATCAGAAAACTGAAACCAACAGGACTTGGTGTTCTTAAGTGTAGCAAAAGCACACAAAGCTGTAGCAAAAGCACATTGTGCTTGCTAAGCTACCCATTTCAGAGATCTTGAGCTGCATATTAAGCTTAAGGAATTTTAAAAAAAGTGGACAACAAATTGTCACCTACTCTTACTCTGATCAGAGACAGTCTGAAAGTCTTCAGGTTTGCAAACTCAGAAAGAGGCCAATGCTCTTGAATGTGGCTTGAAAAGCACAAAGCAAGTCCAAAATACATGAAAGGAAGCATGCTTCAAAAGCCAAAAAGAGTATTCAACTTATCATGAAAAAATATTCCTCCTAACAAATTCAAAACAGAAGAAAGATTTGAGGTTGTTTTAGCAATTTGAGACAGGATGTTTGCTGTTTCGCTGGTTGCATAAGTAACAAAGCAAAAAACCCACCCCATAATCACAAACAGCAATTAATTTACACTTGCTGGTGAACACAACCTTATTTCTAAGCACATCATATTTCAGTGTCATCTTGTTTTTGAAGAAAAAGTTTACTCTTAATACTGCAATAGACAAATAATATTTATAATTGTTAAAGATGCTGCACTGCTAGATACAGGGCCAGTTTTACAGTTAACAGCAGTGAACTGCCTAATAACACAGAGCCAAACATTTAACTGATAAGATCTTAACTTTGACAGCTGTATACTAACACTCAGTGCAAAGCTCCAGAGGGCAGAATGAAAAAACCCCAAGCTTTTTAGAGAGTTAACATTCTATATTTTATTTAATATTCAAGCAGATGAATAGTAGTCATTACCAAGCCTTTAAGTGGTGAAAATTCCCCTTTGGGGCAGTTCAGTTTTACAACAGTTAGCACTCATTGAGTCCCTATGACACATGTATCCATTACATTGCTCTTACTCTTCAAGACCCACAGTTCTTTAGAATATGGGCATAGAAAGCTAAGCAGTTTTAAGATCCTGTAGAAGTCACTGCAATCAACAACAATCATCCTTTGCCTCAGTTGGGAATATGGCAGTGAGTGATCATTAATCCTTTCTACATTTGGGGATTTTATTCAGTATGTATGCTGCTTATTACATCATTTTTCAGAGCACTTCAGTCTCAAACTCTACCAAATTCTATAAAAAGGATTGTTGGAGCAGCCATGCTTACTTTCCCAAAAGCTGACATTTTATGCATCAGGTGTATTCATGACGGTGGCTGCCTAGACCAGAGCGCTGAGACACACAGAAGAACTGGACAGCTTATTTTTATGCTATCCTAAAACTCCCTAAACTTAGAATTGTTCCAGTCTGCCCTTTTCATGCTGGATTTTCTGTATATTTGTAGGGCACTTGCAACACAATCATTACTCAAACAGCTGCATCTACTTGTCTATCATCCAGTCACCCTCAGTTATTTGTGTACCATGATTATTGATCAAGCTTCACAATGTAACATTCAACTGTTGCATCAAATCCTGCAGCTAAGATTAAAATAGTTACAAAGAATAAGTAAATGAGGTTCTTTGCACTCATTTAAAATGCATTCCTTATAACTCAAACAACTGCCAGTTTACTCCATCTTTAGAGTACCTCCTGGTTTAAAAGTTAAACAAACATTCATGATAAAGTAGATTTGGATGCCTGCATCCTCCAGAATCCACAAGGAAAGCCTATCATACTGATGAAAGTTCAACCTCAGATACTTGCAAATACTATTTTTTCCTTTAAAGCTTCTTTAGCAATCTATTTTGTCTAAGTATTTTTAAAGAGCATGATTCTGTTCTCCTTACCTGCCACCAGTCGGATTGTTCCCAAAATACCAAATATAGGCCTTGTAAAAGCTGAAGGGGGAACATCTTTTTTAACTGAAAAGCAGAAGAAAAGAATTTCAGAATTGTATCGGAACATTATTAGAACCAGGTTTCTCCAACCTTCCTGGTCAAATCAAGTTTTGCTACAGTGTCAAGTATAAGAAACAAAGCATCAGAATTTCAAAGCCTGATGGAGCTTTGGGAGGAGGATCTGGGATTCTAATTCACTTTCTAACCAATTTCTCACGTTTAATCAAAGTAGTCACTAAACTGAAGAAATTCAAGCTTATTACATGATAGTATAGCACATAGGTGCCTCAATAATGTGTCCTCCCACCAGCTTCCAGAAGCTTTGTTTTGAAGCCATCAAGACATAATGCACAACCAAACCATGAGTGCTTGTACCTCCCAGTTCTGTTTGCTTCTTCTGAGCCTTGGTCTATTTCTGACTCAAAAGATGTAAGCTGTCTCTGCAAAACTACCAACAGCAGTATACATGTGGCAAGGGACACAGTATACCAAACAACATACCAAGAGATCCAAAAAGTGCCCAAATATCAATTAAAAGTCTTAGCGTGTATAAGTTTCATCTATCTACATTTCTAAAACAACAGAACAGATTTTAGATAAATCTAAACAAACCAAAGTATCCACCAGAATGAAGCCTTTTCCCAGAACTCAGAAAACCGAGAAAGGCAACACTTGAATGTTCTTTTGCTTTAAACACCTTGTAGGTTCATCTGATAAAAGAGCAGCAGTGAGAGAGAGGTAGACTGACAAAAGACTTGAGATAACTCTCCTGACAATTTTGAAGGAGAAATTGAAATAATGTACTACAATACCAAAAATATCAGTGGGATGGGCACACTGCTCTTACATGAAGTACACAAGAAGCCTAATAAAAGAGAATGACTGCTTTTATACGACTATTACTGCAGCATTTCTGTCTGTCTTGAGATCAGTAATACTGTGGTACCAAACTCCTGAAGTATCAAAAGGCAAGCCTCCCAGTGCTTTCATTTTACTATTATTTAATCAAAATTCTTTGTTTCATATTCTTTAAAAAAATGAAACTAAAATTTTCAAGACATCAATAAGCTTAAGACCATTCTCATTGAATCTGGATTAGCAATACAGAACGAAAGTTTATAGTAAGGGGTTTTTAACTGTTGCTATTTCTGGAGGCTTTACCAAAAGCCAGGTTTCAGTTTTATATAAAAGACAGCACTGGAACAATTTGCAAAAGCTGCAGAATCCCAGTGTTCAATCCTTTCCCTGTTTGATCTTGAACCTCTAGCACCAACCCCAACTATCCTGGATGAGTCAGCTTCCCCGGTTGTGATGGACAGTCTTAAAAAAAACAGGCAAGCACTATCACCCTGGTAACCCCAGCCAAAAGGCATTTGAAACAAAGTTCTGCAGAACAGAATACAAAGCATTGTTTTAAACTGCAACTAAAAATAATAACAATTATGACAGTATCATCTCAGTAAGGTTCTCAAGGTCTTGGAGTCCCAGAGCAAAACAGACAAAAAAGACAGAGAAGACTGTATTGAGAAATACTGGTGAGGAGAGTCACCTGTAAGAGTGACTTCTGTGGAGACTCTGTCAATAGCAAGCACATCATCTGCTCCTTCATCACAGGCTTCCACATAGAACTTCTCTGGTGTTATATGCCTTTAAGGGAATAAAGAAGAAAAATGAATTAGCAATATTTACTTTGTTTATTCTTCACCACCTGAAGACAGAGCAATCAATTTTACACCTTATTTCATCTGCAAAATAACAAATTTCTCACTAGATTGCTTCCCAACAGCCACTGATGTTGACAATGTGCAAAAAAGAAAAACGCAAATTAAAAAAAAGCAAGTCCAGTTCATGAGTTATTGCAAAATTCATGGCCTGCTTAACAATCTTAATCCCTTATTATTACCATAAGGTAAAGGCATGACAGTGAATATGTGTACACAGTGGTCCACTCTAATTCCTGTAAACTTGAACCATACCTGATAATCCAAAACCCAACATAAAATCGTAAGTTTTTAAACCAAAAGCTTCCTAACAGATCAGAGCACATCCCTAATGCAAGTCTAATAAACATAAGGTACAAAATTATAAACACACCTGTTTCCCATTAGTGTTGTAAGTATTGCAAGAATCCACAGGAAACAACATAATACAAATGGAAAAGTTCAAGTGGCACACTAATTTATTGAAGCAGGTGTCTACCATTCCCCAGATGTGTTAGCCAGGTCTACATAAGACACATGGCACTAACATGTATCCCCCCACCAGACAGACAAGTCACACACTGACTTCCTGTTCAGGCTTCATGGCCACCTTCCCCTTCCTTCCTGTCAAAACCAGCACAAAACCCAATACTAGTCATAAACAGTTTTTAGAAGTGTTCCTTAAAAATTTATCCATTGTGATACTTGCAAGAAGTCAGACTGTGCATCAATACAAGGGTTATGCAGAAGTGACCTGTAGCTGTACACAGAAAGTGCTCAGCAAACAAGCAAAACAGCCCAAACACTCTTAAACTACTGTTCTTGACTCTTATAGTGTTTTTTGTAGTTTAAGGTTTGACAAGACACAGGGTCAGAGTTTTAAAACTCTTGTTTTGGTAACAGCATAGGTATTTTTAGGCTCCTTCTCCCTAAATAGATCTTGCATTTCTACGCATCTTTAATTTTTTTTAATCCTTCAAAAAGCTGAGTTAGAATCCTAATTTAGATCAGAGGAGTCTGATGGCCAGGTTTCTGTAGCAGGGCAGGGCTACAGAACTGGCTCCTGTGAGAAGCTGCTGGAAGCTTCCCATGTTCAACAGAGACAATCCCAGCCAGCTCCAAGACAGACCCACTGCTGGCCAACACCAAGGCATCAGTGATGGTGGCAGCACCTCCAGGATAACATTTAAAAAGGGGGGAAACAGTTCCCCCCAGTGTAACAACAGCAGGGAAGAGGAGTGAGAAAACCTAACAGAAGCAACCCTGCAGACACCCAGGTCAGTGCACAAGGAAGGAAGGGCAGCAGGGGCTCCAGGAGCTGGAGCAGAGATTCTCCCTGCAGCCCCTGGTGAAGGCCAGTGAGGCAAAGCTGTCCCTCAGCAGCCCATGGAGGTCAGAGCACAGATGCACCTGCAGCCCTTAGAGGGCCACAACACAGCAGGGTTAGAACAGGGCACTAAAAACATCAAGGCTGTGGGTTTGATCCTCATATGGGCCATTCACTTCACAGATGGACTTGATGATCCTTGTGGGTCCCTAATTCAGAATATTCTGTGATTCTGTGAGGCTGTGACCCCATAGGAAGCCTGTGCCAGAGCAAGCTCTCGACAGGACTTATAGCCCTGCTGGAACAGCCTCTTCCTGAAGGACTGCACCCTGCAGAAGAGACCCACACTTGAGCAGTTCATGAAGAACTGCAATCTGTGGGAAGGACTCACTGCGGACAGGTTTGTAGAGAATTGTCTCTGGGATAGGGACCCCATGCTGGAGCAGGAGAAGTCCTTCCACTGGGGGAACAAAGCGTGAGGAACTGACCACAAACCCCATTCACAGTCTCCCTGTGCNCCTGAAGGACTGCACCCTGCAGAAGAGACCCACACTTGAGCAGTTCATGAAGAACTGCAATCTGTGGGAAGGACTCACTGCGGACAGGTTAGTAGAGAATTGTCTCTGGGATAGGGACCCCATGCTGGAGCAGGAGAAGTCCTTCCACTGGGGGAACAAAGTGTGAGGAACTGACCACAAACCCCATTCCCAGTCTCCCTGTGCTGCTAGGAGAGACAAAGTAGGTAAAATTAGGATTGGAGTTGAGATGGAGAAGAAGGGAGGGGTGAGAGGAAGCTGTTAAGATTTGGCTTCATTTCTCATTATCCTGCTCCGATTTGATTATTAATAAATAAAACTAATTTCCCCAAGTTGACTCTGTTTTGCCAGTGACTGTAATTGCTGAGTGATCTCTCCTTGCCCTTCTCTTGACCCAAGAGTTGTTCCTTTTATTTTCTCTCCTCTATCCAGGTGTGGAGGGGAGTGATAGAGCCACACCAGTGGGCATCCAGGATCAATTCACCACACTTAAAAACTCTTAAAAAAAGAGGTTTAGAAGACCCCACTTTCCACCCACTTAAAGCANGAAGAAGGGAGGGGTGAGAGGAAGCTGTTAAGATTTGGCTTCATTTCTCATTATCCTGCTCCGATTTGATTATTAATAAATAAAACTAATTTCCCCAAGTTGACTCTGTTTTGCCAGTGACTGTAATTGCTGAGTGATCTCTCCTTGCCCTTCTCTTGACCCAAGAGTTGTTCCTTTTATTTTCTCTCCTCTATCCAGGTGTGGAGGGGAGTGATAGAGCCACACCAGTGGGCATCCAGGATCAATTCACCACACTTAAAAACTCTTAAAAAAAGAGGTTTAGAAGACCCCACTTTCCACCCACTTAAAGCAGGGCCAACTTCAAAGTTTTTTCAACTTCTAAGTTAAACCCTGTTTCTTAGGGTGTGTTTTGACTCTCCCAAAGGATGGTGATTCCAAAACCTAACTGGGAAATTGGAGGAAAGCCAGAGGAGAACAAATACTGAACAGAAAAAACCCACCAAACAACATATATATACAACCAACTGTAAAGCAATTAATAGCTAAGTGTTCATAAGATAATTTAACTTGATTACAGGAAAATTAGTCTGTGGGTCCTAAAATGGGAAACATATCTACAGTATTTCCTTTGTAAATCAGAGTCCTTAAATCTTCCATGTACACATTAAATGCTTAATCCTTGAAAATAAAAACATCAGAGTAAGGAATACAAATACACAGTTCACCAAACACTGCAGTCTTAGAACACCTACTTTGCTTTCATTGCTTTTGTTATTGATGAAGTGCACATGAACACCCCCTGCTCTTTCGGGGAGTTTCACAGCAATAATGGGACCTGGTTTTATGGCAAAAAGCAAACAAGCATACACAGATAGAACAGGGGCAAGACAAGCTTAAAGACATCTACAAACCTTAACTTTGTTATAGAATCTAAAAAGAAAATAGGATATACTATTTAAGATGCATCAGAAACCTATTGCCAGGTAGGTATTTTTTCCACAAGAGAAAGCTGCAGCTTATCTTCCATTGGTTTAGTTGAACACTCATCTTTCTCTGGAGTGTCAGTTGACACACAAGATTCAAGCTAAAACAACAACTGGGAAGAGACTCTACAAAGGTTTATATTGGACCTCTTGTGCCATTAACACAGATGCTTATGGACTCTTACTTATCTGAGCATCTCAAGAAAAGTTAGTCAAGAAAATACATTAACTTATCAGGCTATAAACAAAGCATTGAAACTGTAGTTTCAGTTTCTAAATACTCTGTATGAAGAGCACAATGCATATATCTACACTGACTGTACAGAGCACAAAAAGAATTTCCATCCCTGATCAGTATTTTTAAAAGCTGCTCCTTGCATTTCCAAGTGTAACATGGCCACGACACTACTGCAGTCTCAGAACAAAGATGCACACGCATACTGGTTAAAGTCTGTTTTTAACCAATTGAGAAGAAGCTTACAAATCTCAAGTACTTGTCATACAAACATTTTCTCTACCATATGCAAGAATAACAATTTCCCCCTGAAGAACAAGAAGGCTTTTATGTCAATATCCCCAAACTGAAAAGAAAACCGAGAGAATTAGGGCTGCCACTGCAAATGATGCTTGGTCTCAGTGTGCGTCATATGCTCCGCTTTGCTAGATCAGAACCCAGCATTTCTCAAATCCTAGACCACATTATCTCCTACCACTACCACTGCCCTTTTAACAATTTTAACATTTTCATTTCCTCTTACACAATGTCTGTATTTTAAGCAAGGCTAAAAATTTACATTTCACATTTATTCAAAGTCCTTCCTATGGTCCTCTTCAGGACCAAATTTGGTGATAAAAGCGTCACGGAGAATATAAGGCAAGTCATCCCTGTTTTCAGCTCAATGGGCCAAAAAGGCCCCAGCAATCTGAAACAAACCTTGTTTACTCTTGAGAGAGGGGGAAAACAGGGGTAAGAGGAAATGAAGTTACCAATCTGCAAAGTTGACAGAACTTTTACTACACTGTTGGGATCACCTTTAAAAACTGCCTTAAATACAGTTGCGCAACACAAACTGGAAAACCTAAGGCCCTGCAAGATATTAAATTTGTACTTCAGAAGAAGTGGGATACTTAGTGCTCTACAAAATTTTCAACAGAAAGATGATTCACTTAGCCCTTGCTTCATTTGTTCAAGAAGCTCAGCATTTCCTAAAATAAATATAGTTGAGGAAGAGGCCAAGACTCAAAGCAGTTTCAGCCCAAGTGCTGATTTACAGCTTTACCAATTACCAGAACTAGCCTAGTAGTCTCATTCACACTTAAGATGACCTTTTCTATCATAAAATTGCTATAGTCAAGATGATTGCCTCTCACTTGCCTTTCAGAAAGGAAGCTGATGAACACCGCATGCAAGAATAGGTTCATCTCCAAACTCTACTCACCAGCAAGCCTGTAAGTCTATCACAAGCTTAGATGGCACACGTGCTAATTTCACTCATCTGACAGGAAGATATTAAATGGTGAAGAAAGAAGCATTCATGACTAGAAATTGCAGATTCATTCTATTCTTTTAATTAAATAAGGACAGATGAAAGTCCAAGTGCTGGTATTATATCAAAAACAACAACTGGGAAAGCAGTATTGTATAGAAGCCCATAGTGTCTGTAGTTATGTTTAGAACTGGTTTTCATACACTCAGCCACATCCTGTTTCTGTATAAACTCCATATTTGACAGTGGAGCCTGCTTTCTCCTCAGCTATATTGCCACTGCTGACTAGAACCATACAAGACACCAAGAGCTCCCACCACCTTGCTTCCCTTACAACTTAACGGCATGTCAAATCTTCACAAAATTGCAATCCTTCTATTTCCTTTTCTTTAACTTCAGAAAAGACCGACCACCATTATAATGAACTACTTCTCAACATTGCCAAAGAGCAAAGAAAGTGAAAAGCACAACTATTTTACATTTTTAGTATAACTCACATTACTCAAAAGAATATTGAAGAACTGCAATCACAAAATGCCCATTTCAAATATTACTGAAGGTGACTTGAATTTCATTTTGATAATCTTCTCCAACTGAAACTGATTGATGCCAAGAGATAACAAAACCCAGATTTCATTCCTACAATTCAAAATTGCAGGGAAGAAGTATTGATTCCCAACATAACAGAAACATTAAAAAAACCCAAAAAAGAACAAACTACTGCTTGCTTACACCAAGTGTAAAGTCAGATTCATTTAGAGTTGAGGTAGTATTTCTTTTGTTTGTGTATTTGTTGTGAAGCTTCACTTCCTCAGTTATAAGGCAGCATTGTGTATCATACAGATGATGCACAGGTGCAGTCCACATTTTAATTAGGTTGATCTTACAAATAGGAATATTCCTGTGTTCAGACACAGCATGAAAGAGGACCCAGCATGCTCTAATGGCCACTAAAGATAGTACTTTACTCAATACTACTCAGGCCTCCTAGGCCTCGACAGCCAAACCCTCACTTCAGTAATTGATTATTTCACCATAAATACTTAACATTGCTCTAATGCAGGAAACTCTTTGATGTCAGCCTCTGAATACCGTAATAAAGCAAGCCAAAAGCACAGCCTGTACTGCACAGAGATGCATTGGGATCTTGAGCACAGCAAACTGCTCTGCAGTGAGATACAGGAAAGATGTTAGTTTATACAGAGGCCCAACAGTGTGTTAAGTAACAGAGCTAACACACTGGTGGTTTCAGCACTCCAGAGATTCCAGATTTTCTAGGTGAGCAGGTGTGCTAATTATATGTCTCCCATAAATATTACTCCTCGAGCAGAAACAGCTCAAGGAATCAGAACATCTCCCAAACAGCAGTAGCTGTTGCAGGAAGAAAAACCCCAGGATTTCGAAAACTAATGGAAATACCATTTAAAAATAAAACATAAAAGGCATTTATTAAAGGCCTAGCTACATAATGTCCATTTCCAGTGAATTTTCACTCTAGATGAATATAATTTACTGCATAAGTTAATATCCTGCTCAACCAACATCCCCACACTTTACCATGACAGCTACTTAGATGGAGCAGGAAGAAAGGGATTTGTAGCTGCTCCTTCTGCAAGTGTTATTCAAACCAAAATGCCCCATTAGACCTCCCCCCAAATACACACACGAGTAGAAGGCACTGTGTTCAAGTGCAGTAGCTACCAAAGACTGACAAACTTTCACAAGGCACGTGAGGCAACCTAACCACGGGCAGGAGGAGTCAAATCTGAAACACAGCTAGTGTCATGGACCCACAGGATACTGAGAAGGCTATCAGCAAGATAAGTCTTCATCCAAGCACAAAGGAAAAAAAAAGGTGATTGTAATTGAGCCAAAACAACAGCTAGAATTTTATCTATTCTACAGACACCTTTAACAACCAGTTTTTATGTATTAATCGGACTGGAAGCCCCACTGCCAGTTCCGGATGTGATAACTGCAATAGCTGTTTGAATCTTACAATTCATTCCTGACACTACCTGAAGAAGTTAAGGAAATACGGCAATGACAGAGGTGACAACCATGGATAGCAGTTTTCAGTTTCATAGTTTTCCCAATAACTGCTGGTGTAATTCAGTATAAGCAGCACAATTGCCAGGCACCAGCACTTTTACTGTAACCACCTGAACTCGACTGATGACACTGGTCAAAGCACAAAGGGCGTGAACCATCACTTTTGATAAGGTGGAGAACACAAGAGGTTTGTGTTGAGAGCCAGAACCTGTGGCTGGATGTACAGAATGGGACCCTGCAGAGCACTGCAACCAGGGAAGCTCCACACAGGGCCAGCAGACTACCCAGGAAAGGTACAGCTGCAGAATATGACCTTATCATCCTAAGAGTGAGTAATCAGTTAAAAATCCAAACTCAAACACTGCCACCACTAAATCCCTAAATTGAAGTCTAGCCTGGATTTTTCAAAACATTCTCTTTTGACCTTGACAATCTGGTAGATTCGACTCATCACCTATTATGGCCCTATCTCTTCAAAGGCTTGGTAGAAAGGCTGCAGCCATTATCACAACTTGGTGTAATAATAAGAAAAGAAAATAAGCTCATTTTTCAGAACACAAAACAATTCTGTTTTCATGTTTATGAAAATACTCATGTTAAACTACATCAGAGACAGCCTTGTTCTGAAAAGATCAAAGCTTACTTTTAGCCAAGATTAAACTTTGAATGAGAGAATTCTTTATAAACCTATATCCAGAAAAATGCTTTTACTTGGAAAAAATTCTCAATAACAACTATGCATTACAAGTCACACAACTGCTACTCATACAACTCACCTTTGCTCCTCTGCAGCCAAAAAGATCACAAGATCAGCTTAAAGAGAAAGACAAATACTACTAAGGTGACAAGAGCTAAAAAAAAAAAAAAAACCAAAGAAAAAAGCTTTCTGCCAAGTAAAGTCTCTCAGCCATCACTGATGATCTTACTCTTTAGCAATACTCAATTATCTCCAGGGTCAGCATACCCTCACATAACTACCTAACCAAAATAAGAAGCCTGGTGACTTCCAAACACATAACAGCATTATGGCAAACTGTTTATACAGAACTCCAAAAGATCTGTTTGCTCTGAATCCAAAACATGACTGTCAAATGAAATTTAACAGAGCATAAAGTACAGTTAATTCAGGCTTAAGAGTCACTTTCAGATACTGCTGCCTGAAAATGGCATCGGTAACTCAATTATGGAGTTTCCAGGTACTGTTGAGAGGTCAAAAGCCTGGGAACGCCTTTAGGACACACAAAGACGTTTCACTTTTGGCTTCAGACAGAAATGAAGAGTCTCATGCCCAGAGCAATATCTTGAACCGGCTGGTGTGAGGGTTTAAAATGGAGATGCCTCTTGCAGTGTTAACTTTGCACTGCTTTCGGTTATGCAACTCTGGCCGCTGTATTAAAAGCAGCAAACAAACATGTGGTACACACACACGTTGAAAGGCTTATAGTTTCCCCTAAAAGAAAAATACAAATTGTTCTAATAAAAAAATTACACTGGGTAGTTAGAAGAATTTATTTGAAAAAGTCACAGCCGGCACTGCACAGGAGAGTCCCAAAAGTTCAAAGCTCTCAAAGTTCAGTCATTAGTTGGCATCAAAGCCATCACACCACAAGAAAAGCCCATTTGTGTCACGAGAGACCGAGGGACAAGCACGCCTAAGGAACCTTCTGCTGGCACTCACAGCCTCACCCCAGCGCCCGAGCCCCCACGGCAGCCACGCACCAGCAGGAAGGCAGAACCAGAATTACTTGGGTTGGAAGGGATCTCCGGAGATCACCCGGTCCAACCCCCCTGTCAAGGCACGGTCACCCAGTGCAGGTGACACAGGAACGCGTCCGGGTGGGTTTGGAATGGCTCCAGAGAGGGAGCCTCCACAACCAGCAGGCAGCCCCGGCTGCTCACGCCGAGGGAAGCCCCGCAGGCATTGACCTCCCGGACACGGGAGGCCGAACAGACACGGGAGCCGCCCGCCCGCAGCGCTGTCGGACGGACGGCGACAGGGGACCCGTGTCCGCGGCCAAAGTCCTCCCTCCTCCTCCCGCACGCAGCCGCCGCCTCAGGCTAAGCCCTTCGCGTCACCCGGGTGAGCGAGGGAGCCAAGACGAGCAGAAAGAGCAGAGGACAGGCCGGGTTAGGGCAGGGGACAGCAAGGGACGGGCGACTATCGCTCCACCGACGGCTCCTCCCTTCGCTTTCCCTCCCATTCGGCAGGTGCCAGAGCCGCGTCACCCCGGTCCAACGGCTCACTCACAGCTTCAGGCTGGCGTAGGCCGCCGCTGCCGTGGTTCCCGCCGGTGCCGCCGTCGCCATCCGTCCCCTCGGGCTGTCCCCGGCCGACCGGCTCGGCTCCGACCCGGCCGCTCCCTCCCTGCCCGACTGACGCATCCCCGGGCCGGAGTGACGGGGCCCCGCTCGGGACAAACCTCCGCGGGAGCGCTGGCGAGCCTGGGGCGGGCACCGCCTATTATGGCGGAGGGGGCGGTGCCGGGCCGGCTCGGCAGCGCCGCCATTGGCTGAGGCAGCCCGCGAGCCTGCGCTGAACTGCGCGGGGCCAGCAGCCCTGATCCGAGCAGGGCCAGTGGCGCAATGGATAACGCGTCTGACTACGGATCAGAAGATTCTAGGTTCGACTCCTGGCTGGCTCGGCTGCTCCTTTTTCCATCCTCTCATGATTTTCTTTTTTTATGCTCTTCTTCGAGCCGAGGGCCCTGCCTACAGCGCCTACACACTTTTGTACAGGCCCACCGCTGCCACCTTCTTTCCCCCAGTGTGAGGGTCTCCAAACCTCCCAGGGTCGGGCTGTGCTACAGGACGTCCTGCTTTTGGCAGTCCCCAACTTGGGAAAGATGCTGGCCACGATTCCCGACCCTGCAGGCCATAGAGTTTTGCAAGGAGCAAACCTGGGGCACCTCCTGGCCAGTTTTTCACCGGATCCAGCTCTCTGGGTGTCATGTCCCAGGTTTGGGCAGCTTCTTGCCCCAAGGAGGGGGAACGAACTATAATTAGTTATTCCTATTTATTTGCTTCATTTCAGCTGATAGCTCCAAGCTGCTGTGGTGCTGCCTGGCCAACATCCAGTCTTCAGGCGTGAGGCATCTGGTAGCTGATGGCAGGGGCACCATGGGAAAAAAGGTGCCAAAACTTTTTTTTGTTTTGGCCAGGGCCATGGGAAAAAAGCCCCGAACCCATCCCCATCAATGTTGCAAAGGAGACTCCCATGCTGGAGTCAGAGCCTGCTTCCATATCCCACCCCAGCTCCTCAGCCTGGGACTTGGGCCTCCCCAGAAGGATGCCGGAGCAGGACAGCCTCCGATGGAGCTGCAGCAAATACTAGCTAGCTGCCAAGGGCTTGGAAATTCCCTGTGAACTCCACTGAGGTGGTTCTCCCCACCCTCAGCCACTGAGGTGGGGGGGACAGAAGTAAGGAAGAGATTGGGAAACCATAATTTGACAGCATTTTCCCCCCACTATGGACTCTGGGCAATGACAATTATTTTAAGTTTAGGAAAGACTTGACTCTGAGCATTGCTTAAGATACTGTTTTTAATCACTGAAATCATAACAGACCAGTGGCTTTGTTCTGCTACTGGTCTTCATTCTTTATAAATACTTAACAGCACAGAAGAAAAGAGGGCTGTGTTCACAGGAGGCTAAGGTTAGTTACACCAGCACAAATCCTAAAACACTCTCTCCTGGAGCCAAGCTTCGAAGGGAACATAAAATAACTAGTACCATTCAGTATCGTTTGCCAGGCTCTGGAGCTTTCTGGACCCAGAAGGCCAGAGCCTGTGTGTGTGTGCCTGGGTCCCTGCCTGGCCATGCTCCGCAGACCTGCTGCGTGGGGAGGAGGCTTGGTGCCAGCAGGGCTCCAGCAGCCCAGGCACCCCTCTGTCAGGGCCACAGGGCGTTCCTGCCTTTACAGGACTCTGCCAAGTATTTACATGTGGGGACAGTGTCTTCCCATCTCTTGTTGTGTCTGAGGGGTTGCAGATGCATATTGCCACACCAACTTTTGGCTGCCCTGGAAGAAAGCAGGGTAAGGATTTTTATTGCTCAGGAAAGCTTTGCTTCTCCTTAGGAAAAGGGTGGGTGAGCAGTTCCCAAGCTCTCTCTGGGCTCGTGACAGGAAGATGTCTGCCCAGTCAGCTTCAGTAAGTTCAGCCAGGGCCACTGCAGCCAGCGAGCAGCAAGACACAGAAATGGAAAAGAAAAATGAATGCACAAATGCTGTGTGATGATGAGAGATGCAAACCCCTTCCCAGCTTCTCCCAGTGTCACAGGCACTCACAGGATTGGGGAGAGGGATGTGAATCTGGTCACAGCCCTTCCCTGCCCACAGGTACTGACTCCAGGGGTATTTGCCAGTGATGAAGCCTGGGTCAACTTATCGTTATATTCATGCACAGAAGGTTGCTTAAAAGGCACCTACAAGCTCTTAGCATGTGCACAGAGGTGTGAAAGGCAGGTGTGTCACAGGCAGCACTTGCCACACATCCATGTGCATACACACAGCTGCACACACCATCCCAAAAGTGAGCACATAGCAAGCAGTCAAGGCCCACATGGGAATTTTTTTCCAAGAAAAAAGATAATCCTTTCATTGGAATGGCCAGTGAGACTCACAACAGCTCTTGGAAGCCCAGTTTCCCCCTTTCAAGGCTGCCACATCACACCTGATTGCTGATGAAACTCCATCATTTCATATAAGCAGCTATTCAGTTTGTAGTAAAAAGATCTTAAAAAAAAAAAAAAGCACTTAAATCTTGAAAGACTGGGAAAAGGTTTTAAAAGCCCCCAAATGAAATTCAGAAACTGAAGAGCCACAGATCTTTTCAAATGCTCCTTACCAGAGTGTTAGAAACTGCTGTTCCCTGTGTTTTAACATCAGGGCAGTTTCAAATTGCTTTGATCACAGGTGCTTCTTACACTTTAAATTACACAAAAATGTCTGCTGCTTCTGTAGCTGGGGCTTTCCCCTGGCTCTTATGCAAAAATCCCTATTTAAATGAGCTTCTGTATTCTAAGCAATAGAAATTTAACAGCATGATCTGAATGAAAAAATCGTTTAAGCTCTGATTCCTGAAAGCAGGCTTCAGGGAATTCACTTGAATAACTATTTGCATGAGAGTTACTCATTAACAGCACAATGGGACTTCCAAGGGTCTCTTACTTTAAAACCAGTCAGAAGAACTTGCTAGCAGAGGAATCAAGACTAACTTCTCATAGCACGTTTTCACAGCTTCTTAATAAATAAAAGGGCAGCAAGATTCATGTGAACAGCAAAACCCAATATGTATCAGCCAGGAGATAGGTGGAATTTAACATGTTTTTGGAATACTGCAGAGTACACAAAGCCTCACATCTCCAGCTCCAGAGCTACTTTTCCCTTTGGGGGAGCTGCCTGAAGGCAGGCAGAGAGGGTTTGCAGCTCCAGAGATGCCTGGTGGAGAGTCAGGTGGAGGAGAAGGTTCCCCTGTGCAGGATGCCCCTGCCTCCCCTGTGCCAGACTCACTGTCAGGCAGCTGCAGAGCTGGAGACAAGCTGTAGAAAATCAACAGGGACTTACAGTCTAGGAGAAATAATACTGAGCTTAAATGAATTCGAACTCCCAGAGATAGAAGCAGTGCAAGTTAGCACACACAGGGGTTCAGGGCAGTGCAGTAGATGCTTTAGCTTCAAAACCACAAGCTCACGGGCTCCTTTTTCAAGACCTTCACACTGTCACTTCCAACTCTTTGTAAATACAGGAAATGAGAGTGTTAGCTTTTAATAATTTATAGGGGACCTCAAAACTGCATGCAGGGCAGCCTTCATTTCCCCAGCGCTGAGGGATACAGGATAGCTGACAGGAGTAAGAAGATGCTGAGTAGGAGCAAAGGCCAAACTCTCTGGTGATGCAAAGAGGCTCCTGCAAGACATCTTGCCACAAACTGCCCACTTGAGGCTTGCCATGAAGAAAAACTGTCCTCCCCATCCCCTTCTCTCCTGTTTATTTTGAGGTTGTGGGGAAGGCTGCAAGGGTAAGACAGAAATTTAAACTGCAGTATAGAAAGAAAATACCAGTCCCACTGGTATTTTGGATCTTTACAAAATGAAGGCCAAAAAATGTGCTTGATCTAAAAAATCAAGAGGTAGCAAAAGGATGAACTACATAGCAGCTGGTCTTTCAGAGGCAGCAACAGATGACTAAGGCTGGTGTTTCCAGCTCACTTCAAGAAGCCACTTTGATATCTCATTGCCTTCGCTGCCAAAAGCAGACCAGGGCACAGAACCACCTGCCCAGGACTATCTGAATTATTTACTAGGGATTGTGAGCTGGTGTTATTTTCCACCTCAGTCCCTCCAGACAGTCCTATGATCACAGTCACACCTTGAACACCCCCTCCCTGCTTCAGCCTAGCTGTGCTGCAAGACACAAGCTGATGAGATGCACTGGGGTGAGAGCCCTATGGGATCTGCCCTGGCTCTTGCCCTCAATCCAGCCTGCTTGGATGCAGCACTGCTCACATTTCATATCAGCTCCCATCCCTTTCCTAACCAGCATTTGGAGGCTAAATTTAAGGCTCTAGGAGGGCTCACATATTTGGGGTCTATTTTACCTCCTCTAAAATCACAGGTAAAACTCAGATATATTTCACAGTGGTAAAGTGCCCTCCCTTGAGCTTTCAGTCACTCACTGAAGGGATGCATGTCGCCAGGAGAAATGGTGCTGCAGAGCCAAGCTACACCCAAGATCTGGATGGCTTCCAGGCAGGACCACCTCCAGCCCCGAGCCGTCAGCCCCATCCTGAAGAGCATCGGAGACAGGCGGAGGCACTTGCAGCTGAATGGGGCAGAGGGCTGGATGGTCAGTTGGCACCATGAAACTCTTTGCCAAGCCCACCAAGCTCCTGAGGCTGGGGCAGTTTCACATTTCAGCTGTGGCAAGATGATTTATTAGCACAGGCAGACAGAGGCAACTTGCTGCTACCTGACACCTGTGCTGCTCCAGACGAGTACACGTTGCTGTCTGACTACATCAAGTGAAGTTCAAGCTACATCTCTGCTATTGGAAGAGAGGTTTGGTTGAGCTGTAATGGTTTTCCAACATGGGCGTGTCTTGGGAGTCCCAGTGCCAAGGCTCAGCTAATTTATTGTTGTTTCCACACTGAAAAGATCTTCAAGAATGTCATCCCATCCTTTGCCAGTCAGAACCAAATTTACATCTTCAGCATAGATACACGAGGATTTAACTAATTTTCCGCACAAAGAAAGAGTAGTTAAGATCCCCAACTGCATCTGAGGCTTTAAATTAAGAACTTTTTGTTAAACAAAAGTACCAGTATATGAGGGGCTGCACAGTTTTGGTAGGTACAGAACACGCACTGCAGACACACCCATTATACATGTAACATATATGAATGGAACAGATTTGTTTGACTATAAAGTGGGGGAGTGGGTCAAGAAAAGAAACAATTTGCCTTCCTGCTTTCTCAGCAGAATGGAAAGTAAGGGCCAAACTCTCTAACCCCTTGCTCAGACAAGCTGTTATTATTCATAGAAGCAAATCTGTTTATACCAACATACTCATCTGAGTTCATGTTGTGGAGCTGGGCTCTAAATCCCTGCGTAACAAAGCCTTCATAACAGTCTCAAGTTTGCTCCCTGAGCTGTAAATAAGCACCACTATGAAATAGCTTTGTGCTGGGTAAACACTACGAAAAGGAATAGCCAGGCTGAGGGCTGAGCTGTGAGCACAAACTGGAAAACTCAGGCAACTGTCTGTATATGGAGAGCTTTTTTCCAAAGTGAGCTCTGCAAGCAAGAATGAGAGTGGATTTCCTCCATGTCCACACTTTCAGCATCCCGACCTTTCCTTTCCAAATATGATCCACTGTTCATACTCTGACACAGCAGACTGTGTCATGCTGACACACAAGCCTGGGGCCCCAAGTCATTGCAGCAGCTTAGACTAGCTTGTTCCAGTTTTTTGTTCTGTTTGAAATGGGTTGCTGGCCTCCAGTTGCCAGACAGCATTGCCTGTTTTGTGCTTGAAGGGTTGGTGCTTTTACAGCCAGACTTGATACTGGAGTTCAGGGAATTAACTGAAAGGTCTGAGTGTGCCATTTTGCACAGACCTCTTTCTTTTCTTTTCCTAAAGAATTAATAAAAAGAGAGAGTGGCTAAAAGGCTGGTACTAATAGATTGGTGTCCTTCAGGGAACCTGATGAAATGTGCTTTCAGGAAACAGCAGACTGACAGGATGTCCCCCGCAGGCAGGCAGACAGGCAAGCCAGCCTCTGGTTTTTTAACTGTGCATGGCATGATCTGAGTTCATAGCCATGAGAGCAAATTGTGCTTTCACTGAAGAATCTCCCAAAATAAGCCCAGAGGAATCTCCAGGTGGCAGAAAAAGGCACATGAACTTAAACTGATAAGTTTAGGTATCATGCCACATTCTTGGTCAAGTAGACATGGTTTGATGCAGCTGAAACCCACAAGCACACAAACTTGGTGAATCCAGAAAAAATCTCTCATGTCCTTTGACAGGAACATTGCTGGCTGGTGAAAACCATGCACAGCAAATCAGCTAAAGGAGGGGACAGGGAGATCATGGAACAAGTCTTCTGTCCTGGCTTTCCAATGCTGGCCACGCTGACTAGTAGTGGTGCTGGTAGGCAGCTGCTGGGGTTGTGCCATTCTCTATGTGTTTCAGGTGACAGGAGTGACAAAGCAAATGTTCATCCAGTGGGTAGCAGCGATGTCCATCTTCATCATTCAGTTCCATCCCACAGTCCTGCAAAGAGAGGCCGTGCAAATTATTAGAGCTCGTGTTCATCTTCCAGGGTCAGCTGGGGTCTGGCTTCCAGGAAAGTGATTTTGTGACAAGGACAGAAGACACGCAGCCAACAACTCCTTCCTAATAGGTCCAGCATGTACCACAAGAAGGAAAACACCTGACAGAGGCATTTTGATGGGCAGCCTTGTACAAATTTGTTTAAAGCAGTTTTTTTGCATAAGCTTTATCTTGTGGTAAGGTGCAACCCTCTGTATTTTAAACATGCTTGTGTCTCCTTACACTGTCAGGTAAGATTCACCTCTTCACATTACAGTTGTACTGATGTAAAATCAGCTTATGGAGTCAGGGCCTCTTTTCACTCCATTATAAGCACAGTGAAAAAATTGCAACTATTTATTTTAATTCTCAGTACAGAAGCATGGCGGCTTTCTGAGAAGCCCTGCACAGAGACTAAATAGTTTTTAAGAGCTGGAATCTCCTGCAATTTTTTCCTGTGCAGCCATATCCTTTCTCCAGCTCCAAAGACACATTCATTTCCCATGAGAGTGAAGGTAACTTACACCCCACAGGATCAGTCACCACCTCAGCATTTTTCAGCAATCTCACTTGGAAATCAGATACGCTGATGGGATCTGGAGCTGGAGGCTTCTGAAAGGCAGCAGCAGACCTTACTAAGTCACCATGCTTCCTGCATTAACAAATAAACTGCCAGGTTTGAAAAGCAGTAATTAACTTGCTGCCCTGAACTCTATGGGTACCAAATGAAATTAGAACTGAAACACATTGCTGCAAAAACTTTTGTCCTCAATCCGGAAGTTTCTCAGTCACTGACAGAAAGGGTCTCACCCTGCAAGGTTTGAATTGCTCAGCTACTGCTGCTGTAGGGCAGGAGATTGATTTCCATCTTAAAAATACCAACAGTTATGACTATTAAGCACCCACTCCCTGAGAAAGCTGCTGACCTACCTCGCAGTGATAACATTCCACATGGTAATCCTTGTCCATGGACACAACCCGAATGGTCTCGTCAGACCCCTGTGAGCATTAGAGCAAAGCAGAAATTACAAAGGATTACAGCAGGATCAGACACATGCACTCTGTAGATTGCTTCCTGCAACAAAATGAATGTTGAGGAAATGCATTTGGGCAGCTGGTTGGGGACCACATATAAATCCTGCCACTTGCAGTTATTTTTACAGTAAAGCTTCATCATTGACTGACTGCAGACATCCTCTAAAATGTGACACCAGAAATGTAAAAATGTTCTCTGTTTAACAGTAACATCTATCAGAAATTACAATTTAATGGCTTGGTAATTTCAACAGATCACATTTTTTGCCATTTTAAATTAGTTTTGCCCAAGATTCATCTCCTCCAAGTTTTAAAATGAGTTAATCCCAGAGTAGTCACACAGAGGACATTCATTGAGTATCACCAGCATCTATTGACATGAAGGAAAATTCTCCTGAACATAAAACTAGTAGCAGCATGATCCTGCAGGAGATGAAAAAAGCACCCTGGCCAAGAAAAACAAGTTTCATAATTGAAAAAGGTCACATCTCAAGAACAGTGCATGAGCTTAGACCAAAGGGTTGCACTCCAGAAGAAGAGACCATCTCTCCCCATCCACAAGCACATTCATCTTGACACATGGTAAGGTGGGAAAGAGAGCAAGGCCTGACACTCCTCCCCCAAGGGGGTATGGAATAAAAGGCTCTCACCTCAGAGGGCAGAATGGGAAGTCCACACGCTGCACACTTTGGAGCTAAAACTCTGCAAGAGCAACAAAAATTTGAAGGCAAGTTATGGATCAACATAAAAAGAGAGACCTGTATGCTCTCAGTGACAACATGAAAAGCTGCAACTGGAAATCACTAACCCACGGGAAAGCTTTGCATCCTGAGATCATAAATTCATTTTAGCATTTATTTTAAGTAATCCTTGGCACAAGTTGCTCAATCAGTCCAAAAGAGACCTTATATTTTACCCTTTGTGCCAGAAAAAATACAAATTCCCTAAAAATTTCTTGGCTGCTACTGTGAGATTTGGAAAAGAAAATGAGGATGAACTGAGCAAGACTGTCCCCAGAAAAATACATTAAAAGAAGTGACAGCCTCTGGGCAGAAAACTTCTGAGGAAATATCACATGACTGAACACCTTAAGGCCTTATAACACAATAATTAATTAAATTAAATTGCAAGGAAATATTAATTATTTCAGAATAACGATGGCATAAAGGGCACTAATTTTGGCGACAGGATTGTAACAACTCTAGTCTTGGCACAACACAGGAAAGTTACAAGGGCTGCCTGAGCAACATTTAATACTCTCCCTGCTCAGAAAATGGAGCAAGGACCAAAGCAAGACAGAAGGACACACAGAATATGTGCAGCTCTAATACCATAACTACCAGCCAAGAGCACAGCCATTTTATTTAATGTCTAAATAAGAAGTGATTTTTAAAGTGGATTTATCTGTTGTTTAATTTAGAACTGGGAAAGGTTTGCTTTGCAGGTTCAGTGGCGATTCTTTAAAAGTCAAATTCAGCCCTTCAATTACTCAAATCACATTGATTTCCACAGGCATTCACAGGCTTACCTTAATGCAGACTAATTTTGTACATCACTGAACACTTCAGGAGCACTATTTTCCACTCTCTCTGCTTTGCAGAAGGGGCAGCTGAAGCCCAGAGGTTATTTGACTTCATCAGAGTAACACAGAAGTCAATGGCTGGATAAGAAGAGAGAGGAGGATTTTCTAGGGTCTAGCCCCATCCTCAAACTTCTAACCCTGTCCCTGTTTTACTAATCTGAACTCCTAACTAGCTGAAAAGACAAATTAGAGACTTGCTGCTTGGAACACCTCTGCTGTTTCTTTTGCCCTTACTTGTGGTAATCTCTGACACAGTAGATTTTGTTTTCAGAGTCTACAGTGAATGGCACACCGTCCAGACACTCGTTGCAGATGACGCATCGGAAGCAGCCCGGATGATATGATTTCCCTAGAGCCTGCAGGATCTGCAACAGAGCAAGAGAAAGGAAAAATGCACATGAAGAGCCAATAAGGGTGAAAATAGTAAACACACAGCTTTACACCAGATAATGCTGCATATTCATCAGCAGGGTTGTGTCTTTTTTTCCCTTGTTTCATCTGAAAAATCAGTTAACAAGGATGGAAAGGGCAGCTGGAATCAATATATAACATCTGGCTCTAGAGATATTAATTATTAGCGTGGATAAGAAAACAATTTAGAGACTCAGACAAGGTATTTAGCATGAGAAAATGACAGAATTTAAAGGAAGGAAAATAATTTCTGAAGTCAACAAGTAGAGAATACTTAGCAAGACCACAAGGCAAGATGTACCAGCTGAACAAAGGAAATACACTTTTATATCATCCGTGAGAAGTTGAAACTAGTATTATTACTAGGTTTTCATAATTCCTTAGATATTGAAGGGCTTTGTACTTGCTCTCCTGGCTTTCTAATGAGCACAGACTATGGAAACTGTGTTGAACTCAACAGCTGCAATTCGCTACCTGTAATACCATGGTCCGTCAGTAGAAGGATCAGACTTCTGAGTAGGAAACAGCTTCCAACTGTAATGCTTTCCAGTGTAAGCAGGCAAACAAAGATAATCAACAATAAGCATTAGAAAATGTTGGGAGGCATGCTGTGAACCAAACATTCCTAATTCCTTTGCCTCAGCTATAGTCTTACACCACCAGCTATACCAGTCTCCCTCTGAATGTCCTATAACTGAATGCTGACCCCCTGAGCATGCCCCACCTCATGCACATCTGGAATGGATGGTACCTCCTGTAGGCTAATCCTGATTCACAGATCTGAACTGAGGTCTGGATCACACAATCTGGGTCAAACCTGCTCCCCAGAGTACCAGTACCCACAAAAAACGACAAGGAAGTGACTTAATCCAGAAGAGACATGGGAAGGCACAGCTTGACTGCAGGAAAGAGAGCCTGGGAGAGCTGCACTGATGCCTCACAGCAAAGGAGCACTGCAGAGCCACAGCACTGCTGAGCAGGCAGCATCAACAGGATCACAAATACACTGTCCAGAGATGTCCAGAAAGGGATGAAAGACCTGGGGGCTCTGCTTTTCAACACCCACTGAAAATGGGCAGAGCAGTGTCTCTGCACCACGTACAGTAGGATGTCAACTTCACTTGAAAAAAAATCAACAAAAGGCTCAGTGGGTTTTCCTTCTAATACCAGTCTTGCACTAGGTGAACTACCAGATGATAACAGACAGCATTGGATATGAATATATTTTGCTTTTGATGCATTCATCTAAAAAACTGTGAGAGTTTTTTCTCCTAAAGCAATTATCACTTACCATGTCCATTATCAAGTGACCACAAATGAAACACCTGTCAGCTGACTGCTGGAAACCAGAATACTGCAAGGACAAAAAAGAATTCACTTAAGAATTCACAAGGCCACTCAAGCATAAACAACAGTGTACTGGGGAGTGTGATCTGCATATTTTTTTATTGGTCCTTTTTCTGTGCTCCTTACACAGCAAAGCTAAACTTTTCAATCTTTTTTTCATTATATAAAGGTGTGGACAGATGATATTCTATCTGATATTCCATCTGTACTTCTGAATGCCCAGTTTCAGAAAGAGTACAAGTTCCTGTAACTTCCACGTGCAAAATTGAACTCCAATTTAAAGTACAAAAATAAATACCATAAATGCACATGCAAATAAGGCAGTTACTAATAAGACTTATTTACATGTTTATTTGACCACATGAATCTACAAGATAAGAACCTACTTGTGTTTATCACATATTTATTTCAGAATATCTGTATAAATATATGCCTGGAAAGCCAAATTTTTCTTTGGTTGCATGGTTATAATTTTGTTGAAGCTTCTCTGAGGTCAGTGGTATTGTTCCAGTTCCCTTTAGGACAGCAATCAAGTCTGGCCCAGAGCAACTTTTTTGCTGTTTTTGCTGAGATCTATTGGAAAGGAACTGTTTGTAATGTCCATGACATGCACCTTGAGCACAGCACATCATCTATCTGAATGAAGGAAATACAAACTTGGAAAATGAAATATTTTAGGTGCATTTAATCCTTTTATTTTCATCCTATGTAGAACATACTGAGGAAAACAAAGAAGATGAACTTACCTCTCTCCGACAGAAACCACTAGGATTTACCAATAAGTAAGCAAATACAAGTTTTTCAAATTTCAAGGAAGGCTTAATCTACCAGGACTCAGAGGCAGAAGGGCATATGGATTTTTATTTGCACCAGCCAAGGAGAGGGCTGTGGGGTTGCTCCATGCACTCATACAAAATCCATTGAGGGCAACAGAAAGATATCCATTAAGATATCCATTAGGCAAAAAAGGAAATTTTCCATTCATTCTTCTGCAGTCGTTCATCTCACTCCTGCCTCCTCAGTATGGGCACGGAGACAGTGCTTTGAAGGAGCCATCACAACAAGTTATGGCCTCAGCTAGGGGTCTGTGCAACAAAACCTGGGCCTCTCACTCAGCTACCTCCAGCATCACATGTGAGCAGCCACCACGGTTGAGGCTGGCCCTGGGAAAATGTTGGAGCAGAAGGGCTGGGTGGGATGCTGGACCAGAAGTGTGTGAAACACAGGCAAAGCTGATGGGCAGAAAGGCTGTGAGTCTGCTGGTGACACTGAGATGTCTCATTATAAGAGTCAACTGGGTGCTTACCAGGAAGTCTTCTTCACAGAATACCTTTCCATTGACAAAATAAAAGGCTTTTCCTCTCAGCTTTCGACCTAAGGAAAAAAACACAGAGATATGAAGATCAGCAGAGAGCAAGGAGAAAATATGATCAAAACCTGGTTGCTGAGAAGCAAACAACAATGAAGACATCCAAGGACAGATGTCACACAGCTGGAAAAGAGCACCTAACCCCAGCAGGTGTCTTCCCAGACTCCAGCCCTCCAAACCCTGTTCCAGTGGTGGTTGCTGATGAATGCCAGTTGGTGGATCCAGACAAAAGTCCCACCTTTGGGTAGGAGGCAGTAGCTTTGCAAACCTGGACCACCTCCTGGCAGATTACCAGGGGTTGTAACTCTGGGAAGAGTGAGGGAGGATACTGACTCATGCTGGGAAACACCCCAGGAAAGGAGCAATGAGGAAAGAAGAAAGGGCATACAGAGGGTGACACATACTTGACTTAATTCCTCACAATGTCGTGACCTTGCTGTTTTGCTATGAGCAGCAGCTCCTAGACAAGGCACTGCAACACCTGAGCACTCGCTGTGCCCCAGCAGAGTGCAACACCAGAGCACTCAACAGGCTTCTCTGCTACCTACCAGCACATTTGTTACTGCAGCTGCCAACAAAAAGCTTTGAAACTATTTTAAAAATACTTTTTTATAAAATCCAAATGTCGTAATCAAGACAAGATGACAAAGTTTTTCCAAGAAAGGACTCTACATATGGAGAAGATTTGTATTTACCACAGCTTTTGTGTTTATGCCTCTTATTCACCGTCTCTTTTCAGTTCCATGTAATCATGGCAATATTTGCTCACACTGTCACCACTCCTAAACACCCTGCCTTCTCCCAAGAAAAAAGGGCTACATTTTGTTTGTTTATAAAAAGCTGCTCTGACCTCTCTGCAGCCTGGTTTCCCTGTTGAGCCTAGGGTTTGAAATGCAAGCCTGGCACTGGTTTTGCACTGGAGTCCCAAGTGTGTGCCAGGAGACAGTGCCCAGGGCAGGGTGAGCACTGCCTGGGCACAGCTGGAGCAGGACATACTGCAGGCTGGTTTTGGACACCTACCAGGCACTGCTGGAAGGAAACTGGGTCTGAGACACTGGGTCTGAGAAGCCTCCTGCTTGACATGCTGAATGTGGCCAGTATCATTAAAGAAGTGTTTGTCAGCTGCTGGGTGTGTAAATGTGAACAACACACAGGACTGGTCTGGGGCCCACCTTATGGTGTGCACCTACCTGGAGCCTTCAGCAAAGAGCCACGCTGAAGAGCAAGGCTTCAGGGAAAGGAGGAAGACAAGTAAACTAACTTCGAGAAACAAGTGTTACAGTCCCCTGCATACGCCAGAGGGCACCCCCAGGCAAGGAAACAACTTCATTTCTTCCTGAGCTGCTCTCAGCCACCCCCTGCCCAATTTTGGGATGGATTGTGCTGTTCTCAGCCTCCCCCTGCCCACTTTTGGGATGGATTGTGCTGCTCTCAGCCTCTCCCTGCCCACTTTTGGGATGGATTGCTCCCAGAGTCTCTTCGAGGTGAGAAAGCACTTTCTCATACAACTGGGAAGGCATGATGCAGGAAAAGCTCACTTCCCCAGGCTGCACTGGGAACTGTCCCACTGGAGCACCTTGCAAAATGGAGATGCCCCAGGGAAGCTCCAAAGTTTTGCCAGTGAATAGAGCTAGACCAGCATTTCATCAGAAGCCCTTAGTGGCCTGTCCAGGTCTCAGGCAGTGGGATGGGTGGAGGACAGGGCAGTGTGTTTCCTCAAGGAACAAGGCCTGGTTTGCATGTACAGGAGCTCTGTGTTTACTGGACCAGTGCAGGAGCCAAAAGCACATGGGCCTGTCACAGTCACTGTCCTCCATTCTCTTCTAATCCCTGCTAGGGACAACCACGTAACCTGAAGGTCAGAGATGACCCAGAACACCAGCCCATGCTTGCACCAATGCAGACATTGGATAGGACATGGAAGAACACTTGATAACCCTGAGAGCATCCCACTTTGATAGAGATATTCTGCCCTGATGTTGCCGAGGTTGGTGAAACCAAAACAGGACCCAGAGTTCAAAATACAAAGTATCTAATCTGGGACATGTAATCTTTGTGGCTCATAACCCAGGGTGTGTATTTGCATGATAACCCCACCTGTGTGCTGCCTGTCCACAGGTAAGCCTGGCATGCTCACCAGCAGCACTAGTCACAGTTTCTGAGGAGGGACAGGAGAGGCATGGGAATACCTGAGATTTGCACCACCTTTGTCAAGGGTGGTCCTAAGCAAGTTAAAAACGAGCCTAATGCAGCCAGAAGTACTCTTGAAAATCTCCCACTTATTGAAATGCAACACTGGGATCTGGCACTCCTAAAAATGAAAAACAAACAAAACCATTTAACTTTGGTTTTAAATTACAAGGTAGCGAGGGCTCCAGTTCAGTGGAACGGGCAGGTGCCCAAGTGACTTTCCACCTGCAAGCAATGTGTCTCCTTAAAGACAAGCTGACAGTGGTGAGGAAAAACACACACATGGGGCCATGCAATGAGAAACACCACTCTGGATGCAGGACTGGTGTATGCATGAGCAGCAGACATTCCGACAGAAGGGATGAGGTTTGGATCACTGCCACAATGTCATTCTTCCATGGTGACAAAAAAAGCATTTACCAGCCATTCTGCACCCAGTTTATTTTTAACATGGTGACATTAGCAGGTTAAGATTGATGGCAACAGACCTCCAGTGAAGGTGCCACAGTCAGCAAGTGATGTCAGGGCTTCTGCTGTAAGCTCATTCAGCAGAGGGATAAACCCTTTACAAAGGATTTATAATTTGACTGTTGGCATTATGTGAGTCCCTGAAGAAGAGATGCTGATACCAAAAGCCAGTTTGAGGCAGAACAGGGATGACTTAATTACTTTTGTTAGGGAAGACGTAAGCATTTTAACTATATTTAGTTCTCCATGAGTCTCTTAAAGCTCCTGGTAGAAGCATAAACCAAAACTAGCAAAAACCCATAAGTAACCAGGTGCTCCTGCAGCCACCGTGGTTCATGCAAACACAGCCCATTTCTTCCCTCTCAACTTCCCTGCACACTTCTGGGATGGACTTCTCCTGGTGTCTCTTCCAGATGAGGACTTTCTCATCATACGATTGGGAAGGCAAGATGCAGGGAAAGCTCACTTCCCATGCTGGGCTGGGGACAGTCCCAGAGGAGCTGGGAAATGCACATTCTTGCTGCAGCCACATCAGTAAAAGAAACGGCACTGGGACTGCCCTGCAGTGCAGAGCAGGGTGGTAGTGACTTCTGTCCCTGCACTGAGCTCCCTGCCATGGGATGGTGCCTTAAACTAAACCAGTCCCCCTCAAAAGCGATGCTTCTGGCTGTGCCTACAGAGGCTGGCACAGGTTTCACTTGAGCATGGAGATACTGTTTTATTTTCACCAAAAGGAAGGACTGAGAAGTTAAATGGCATACAAGGAATCACATATCAATAACTGCTTACTTTCAGGATGTATCATGATGAAATATCCTTTGACAAATCCAGGAATATTTAATGCATGGCTTGCTGCTTTCAGGATCAATTGTTCTACCATGTGTCTTATGCTGCTGGCTCCTGACTGTATTTCATTTTCACTTCACCCTGAATTTAGCTAATCTCACACTTGAAAAGATTCAAACAATTAAAATTCTTTGGCATTTCAACCTTACTGTTTTCAATTGTTTTACAAGGTATCTTGCTCATCTCTCTGACAAGAAGTTTGAGCCTGAGCTTCTATGTACTGCTCATCCCTCACATGTCTGTCCATTCTGTTTAGCTGCGGGACCTTCAGGATGACCTTGATTTCAGCACTGATTTCAAAATATTTCAAGCTCAGTCACTAGTGCCTTTGTGCTAAAATAAACACACTTTCCTTAGCAGCTGATAATAGGCATACCATCACGCTGCACTTCCAGGATGCCAGTGCTTTTGTCCACTGTTCTCTCAAGAGATGGCTCTCTCCTTTTGAAGACCATGCAGAGAGAGTTTAACCAGGGACTTGCAATGTCCCTGGCAAGGAGGATCCTGGGAGATGCAACATTTGCTTGCTGGGATTTGGACTTTCTCTTTTGAAGTTGCTTTTCCATCGTTTTTTAAAAACATTGGCGAGACAAACCCATGTTCAAAGACAAGAGACAGCTCATCAATGCATACAATGGAACAGGGCCATGTCTGGATCCCAAGGCTTTATGAGGAGCACAACCAGGATTGCTGCATTGCTGGAGAGGCACTGTGAGGGCTTCACTTATCTAAGCACCATGGAACTCCCTGTGGTATCTGCACAAAAAGCACTGCTGACTGGCACCTTCTCCTGGGTCCCTTCCACACTGACAGCCCTGGGCCTCTGCCACTACAAAAATCAGTGCTTTTTCAAGTACCACAGCTGTAAAATAAATTTGGATGTGATAACTGATGGTACATTAAATTCAGCCAGCACGTGTGTTTTGGAAGCCCTCCGTGGACATTCTGCTGACAGGCAGTACAGTGTCCTGCCATGGGCAGCAGACTAGGTCAGGCATCAGAGAGCTCTGCTCAATTTCTGCCATCTGTCCCATTTCTCTTGGCCACCATTAAAGCTGGATGCAGCACTGAGGCTGACACAGAAGCTTCAATGTTTCCAATCTGCTCTAGAACTGAGCCTGCATGAAAGGGTCACTTCAATGCCTGTACGACCTTCAAACTGGGTAAATGGCAGACATCCCAGGACAGACCAAAGACTTGCTGAAACCATGGGCAGGAGGATAGGATACCTCTGAGAAGAGGTAACTCCATTACCACATAAGGTGTTCAGTCTCTCAACTACAACAGCTGTATGGTAAGATTGCAAAACATATCCTTTGTGCTCTCACCATACATTTGAGGCAGTAGGGAAAAAGCCAAACAAACCCAAGCAAAAAACCCTCAAAACTCTCAGAACATGATCTGATGCCTGGAAGCCAAAACCATGCTCTGGTGCACGTAAGAAAGGTCAGCAAGGAAGATCAGCTGCCTCTAACAGCAACACAACCACAGGTGAGGGCAGAAATGGATCCCCAGACAGAAACATTGCAAAACCACAGCACACCACACAACAGAGCAACACCTCTCCTTTGCCATCAGGCAAACCACTGCAAGAAGATGTTCAAGAGCTCTTCTTTTCAGGGAAAACCCCTAGAAGTGTAAAAATTCAGAGGTAAAATTCAGTCACCCTGGGACAAAGCAGTGCTTTTGATCCAGATAGTCCCTGCTCAGTTAACTGGTTTTCATCCCAGTGCTCAGCCACTTCGCAACGCTCTGGAGACTGCTGCCCTGTTCCCCAAAAGGCACCAAACCCAGGTGGCTGTCAAGAGCTGGCCTCCCACCCTGTCACCAGTGACTCATCCAAACACACAGAGCCTCAGAGGAGGAAGGAGGGGGAGGTAATCTCTGTGACCTCGATGAACGTAACTGTACATTGAAATGACATGAGAGAGTAATTTTTAAATTTCTCTGATTACGGAAACGCCTCAGTACTTACTGAGACATTACCCAGAAAATTACTCACAGGTATCATTAAAATGTTGGAAGAAACTCACTACAATCTTTACAGCACAAATTAATCCTATGTCTGTCCTTAACAGAAAACAGTACTTCGAAGATGACATTATAACACAGAAAGGCTAGAAAGACTGGAAACTTATTCCACTAAAGATTTCAACCTTTTTTTTGTCCTCACATTGTCCTAATGATTTCAGACTTTCAGCCAGCACCAAAACTCATGCAATTGAAACCATTACTACACTGATAAAACACTGACTGCATCCATCCCCTTGTGGAGCTGAACATCTGCACCTTTCCATCAAGGCCTGAGGACACCTGATCCATGCCAAAGCTCCTTCAGCTCAGGCCTCGTATCACTACTGCCCTGAAATCTGGCCAGGAGAGGAGCAAGAACTGTCACCTTACTGTAAAAGCTGCCCTGGCTTTTCTCATCTATAGCAAGCACTTCTTGTTATTACAAACAAAAATTTTTCACCAGTGAGCTGAGACTGAAGACAAAAAGTCAGCAAGAACAAAACTGCAATTTAGACCAAAGCAGGAAAATGTACTGATGAATTGACTGTCCCCTAAACTGTAAATCCAAGCACACCTGAATGTTTTGACATGATTTTTGGTAAAAAATGATATTGTTTACTATGCAGACTCTGGCATGTTAATTTTACTGACGGGATGCTGAGGATGGATTACTGACAATGCTTTGCACTCTCCACTCTGAAGATTTGCACATTTCTCAAGCGAGCTGATTGGTGTGGTGGGTTTTTATCCAATTATAGGCACAAAGTTCTGCCTCCACTAGGAGAGATGGCAGTTTCTGCATCTGAAGATAACCATACACATACATGTGGTGGTGGGGAAATTCACTTGGCAAGGCTGGCTATCCTGCTGTCTGGGATTAAGTCACATGGGCAGAAAAAGATGACTTTCTACTTGTAAAGTTATTTAATGATGCCAATAAAAGCTATGGCCTTCTTTTTCTAGGAGTTACATACCAATACAGGACATGTTTTTTCAAATAATTTGCCCAAAGACACCAAGAACTGCATTGCTGTAAGCAGCCATGCTTTATAATTACTGCAGCAAACTAATTAGCCCAAGCAGAGGGTCATGCTTGCAGAAAACACTGCTTTGACAGTTTAGCTACTTAGTTTAGTAAATGACCCTTGATACCTCTAAACACAGCTACCTTGGGAAATATTAAATACAAAATACATATACCCAGAGGGTGGCAAGAGGCAGCCAGTTCGTGTGATTTCAAAGTCTGACACTGGAACAGCAGCCTGTTAACCCCTATACTGACATCAACATTAATCTGAGCTTGCAAAAATAGAAAAGAAAAATAAAGTAATGCAGTGATGTTGACATGTCAAAGACTGAATTCTGTAATCTAGCAAACATGCAAGTTTCCAACTCTTTGCAGTAAGGACTCAAAATCTGGTCCTCATTTTGGCCCTCCAGTTGTAGTTCAACATCAAACACACCTTCAAATCAGTTCTTTCTTTCTGACTTCCTTCCTCGCCTACTGATTTCCTTCCCAGCCATCTCCAACATTTCCCTTGCACTTTTTTAGCTTTCAGATTTCCTCTTGAGGACCAAGTCGCTCAAGTGTAAGACTCTTAGGCTCTGAACTACACTGCTAGCAGGGCAAAAAAGGTCTGTTTTCTAGGGAACCTGCAGTATTTGGATATATGGCTGAATCCAAGAGAAAACACTAAAACTAGCACTGCAGGTCAGAGTGATGCAGTCTAGTTAAAAGTATATCACTTATAAGATCTCCTTACAACCTAAATGGTAAATATCAACACCTGGAGACACATAGATCTTTCATGTTCTGAGGAGGTATAAAGTAGTGATTAATTGAAAATGGCTAATATGTAACAAACCATTTGATAGCTACAACTTTTTGTCCAACAAGCTGCAAAAAAACCCCCTCCAAACCTCAAGGCGGAAACAGACACCTTGAGACTGCAGGAAATAGTTGAAGGCCTTCATTTGGAGGCTTTTTTTTTTTTTTTAACCTACTTTTCTGGCCCTCCTGTTAAGCAAATATAATTTATTACTAATCCTGCAGAAAGAACCTGAAGTTTTTTCCTCTCCCTTTCTGCAAAAGGCTGCCTTGTTTGTGCCTCTGCCCTTGTAACAAACAAGATAAATGAGACATTTATGCCAAAGTAATAATTCTAAATCTGTTTTGACCTCTAAGCCAAATTTTCTGCATTACATGCCATTGGCACAGATAAGACAGTACATGTTTTTCCTGCCAACTGAACCCTGTAGTGCATGCATAGCCCTGTTCAACAAACTGCTCTATAATTTATCTCTGAACATATGTGTACTAGGAAGCAGAGGTTGAAGGAAAATTGGCACCATGAGCTATCACCCCCCCATATAACCCCTTGCTTTCCTCTTGATTTTCTGTGTCGGGGAAACCAAGGCATGTTTGGACACAAGTCCAGTTAGGAGCAAAATTAGAAATCCTTGCTAAAATGAAAACAGCAGGACAGTGGTTATAAATATCTGGAGGACAATATGCTTTACCTTAATAGGTAATTTTGTATATTTTATTTATTGGAGTGGGAGATATTCAGTGTTCCACCAGAGAAGAAATTTTAGACTTGAAATCAGGAGCAAACTTGACTTCTCAAAGTCAAGTTTGTACTGGATAGTGTCCAAGATGAACTTCACTTGACCTTAAAAGCACTACTTACTTTTCAACTAGAAACCAGAGTTTCCACACAGGCTGCTCAAGATGTGCTTTGCAGCTAGAAAGACAACACCAAATAAATACTTATTTTTCTGGCAGACAAAAATGGTCTCATCACATTTGCTGCAGTGACACACATGACAGAAAACCTGCAGAGGGGCATATGTCCTCTTGGAGCAAAAGGCAGAGTGGGTGCCCTTTAACCCCACAGCAACTGATGGTCTGTGGCGCTGGGAAATTGCTTTGGGCTGCGAAAGGCAGGATTCCCCTGGAGCAGGTTTCCTCCCTGAGTGCAGAGCAGGATGTCCTGTAGCTCCCCAGGCAGCAGCAGGCAGGCAGGCAGCTGCAGTGCAGAGGTTTGGTGAAGCAGAATGTCAGCCCAGCACAGGCCAGGCCACAAAGGCAGGGAGCGAGCAGCTGGGGCACGAGGGCCCTGCAGACCACAGGGGCAGCACAGCAAACCACTCCCTGCACTGAGGGGCTTCTTGCAAACCTTGCTGCTTGTAGAGCTCTGTGCACATGGGGGAAAACACCTCTATTGTGGGGGCCTCCCTCTGGCACCACTCTTTCTGGAGTGCTGGGAATCCCACACCACCACACACCTTCCTCTCCATCCATACATGCCATCCTGCCACTGCCTCCAGTTTCCATTTTAGAGTGGCCAGTGCCACAACGGGAAGGACTTCAGCTTTCATGACTACTCTCCCAAATATAACAAGCTGAATTAGGCTCTCACTTACATGCCCATGACTTGCATTCCCCTTTTTTATCTTGTTTTGAAATACAGTCTTTTCTACTGACAGAAATATCTTTATTGCTCCCACACCCCTTTCTTTCCCCTCCTCCTCATCATTTTCACTAGCCTTGTTTTTAATTTTACTTTCAGTTTGAAGCCCTTTGCCCCAGCACATCTACTCAGCACATTTCTGAGTTACAGCCTGGATAAGAGAGAAAATGGGCTTCACTTTGCTAAACTTGGCTTCTTTCCATCTTTCTAAGTCCCACCTGACATCCACACATTTTCATCTTGCACTGGAAATGTTTGGAAAGCATTGACTTTCAGAATAAGCAGCAAATAGCTATTCTTTCAACCCTCACCAATCCACCTCATTAGAAATGGGATTAAGCTAATTTTTAACCAAACACAGACAAACAAACATAAGTAACCACGGATACCTCTGCAACCACAACTACTTTTCTAGCGCTGGTCTCCAAATAAAGATTGTAAAATCAATTTTAAAAGGAGGATCAAAAGTGTTTCTTTCTAAAGCACCACTTACACAGTAGCAATTTTAGAAATTTAAGACAGCTCAAATCTGCTGCTGGATTATTTTTAACAGGAGCTTTGGGTGCAAGGGCAGTTCAGAGACTGGCGGGCCCTAGAGGGCAAGAGGTAACTGAAGCAAAGCCCTGGCTGCAGCCAGGAATCCTCTCCATGGGACAAGATTAATTAATTTCAAATTAATTTATAAGAAAGGACAGAAAAGCGAGCAGCTGACTTATGAGCCTCTAGGAAACTGCCACTCTATGCAAAAACCACTTTCTCTTTTCAGTTTTCCTAGTTTTGGTCAGATAATGGTGAAATGCTCTACTAAAAACATAGGTGAGGCAGGGCAGCTGGTGTAGGACAGCTGGGAAATGGGCATAGTTCAAGGCTCAGCTATTATTAAAAAGCATACACATCTTTCTATATTTATTCCAACTTTACAGCTCCAAATAAAACACATGCAGTCCTGATGAGTTTATAATTCTAAATACAACTCAGGAGGAAAAGCCCTCAGTCTCATCTGGGAAAACCAAACTCATATATACAAAAGCAGCAGAAGATTATTATTTTTTCTGGCACCACATATACAGCTACACTTCTAAAAATACACTGGTAGTGCCGGAGTTAAACATAACGCAACAGAAAAACCACTAACTTACAAACACAGCCATGGTTCAAAATCAAGTGGCCATTTCTTCACTCCTGCTCCATCACAGACCTCCTCGAAAAGCTGCTTAGGAGGATCCACACATGGCTGTGCTCCCCAGGAAGCTCTAGATGTGGGTCTGACAAAGCTAACCACAGGGAGCTCAGCAGGGCCAGCTGAGCTATTTACTCTGCTTCTTGAGTAGATCTCAAAGGGCTCATCATCGCTGCTCCCAGCCTGATACCAGTAACCAGAAACCCTGCAAAAACCATAAACCAAGCTGGCAGAGACATGCCCCTTATCTCAAGGCATGGCTGCATTTCTCTGGAGAAGGAGCGAGCAAGATGTGTAACCTGGGTCACTCATGCACTTACAGGCTTTGACTGGAGGTATTTCAGAGGTACAAAATGATTTTAACAAGTAAAAGATAACACACGCAGCGAAAACACTGTCACTGGATTTACCCCGCATCTGTTCTGCTCCATCTGAAAAGTAAAGCCTGCTGAGAAAAAAAACATGCCAGCTAAGGCATATTCACTGCCACTTTGAAAAAATACACTTGTAAGAAAATGTGGCTATAACTGAGAGGCAGAGGAATGAAAACAACCATCCCCCGTACCAGAAGGCAGAAGCCTGGCACAATCCAAAATATCTTTTCTACATGCCTTGCAACAATCCACTCAAAAACAAACAGCAAGCACCACCACCACCAAGTCATACAGCTGCAGCAGACTCCAGCTGGGAGGCAGTTTAATAACCACTTTCTTTTCTTTCCTCTTTACACCAGAAAAATGTTAAGCCCAAAGAGTTTGCTGCAGGGCCTGGCACCGGCATCAGACCAGGTCAGGGATACTCACTGCAGGCTCCACAGGTGAAGCAGCTGTCATGGTAGAGGTTGCCCATGGCCTGGCAAGCCTGGTTTGCTCCATACACGCCCTTGCTGCACTTCACACAGGTACCTGGGAGAGAGAAGAGAGGTCACAAGTGGGACCCGACAGGGTGGCTGGGGACACTGGTTGGGTGACAACACACGTAGCTTATCATGGTGGCTGAACAGCTTAGGATTGTGTGGTACACTGAAGTCACAAGATGTAGGTGACATCACCCTGAGAGATGCTGTTAACAGTGGTCATGACAGCCATCAGGCCTCCACAGTGAAAGACTTTTGCAAAAAAATAAACTGCACAATAACAGTCCTGTCCAGGTACAATGACATTTCCTTCCTTCTCCCATCCCTCCCACCAACTTTTATATACATCTAAACCTGCTTAAGAACCCTCACAAAAGCAGTGAGCATCAGGAAGTGGTGCTCAGAGCTCTTCACAGACCAATAGCTTCTGCCACTTATTGTATAAGATAAGCTTGTTGGTTGCAACTGATGTGAGGAAAACACAGCTCTTCACTTAGCTCCTTTAAACCATCCATTTCAGACCCCAGCTGTGCCTGCTGAAGGCCTTAATGATTACCCAACAAAACAGAGCTAGACTACCTGACACCTCTCTTAACAAGGAAATGGCACATCAAGCCAGTTTACTTGCTTCAGGCGTTACCCTGTGATCATGACAGGCTGTTTTTAAAGCAGCACCACCCTTTAACCACCTTCACCTGAGAAACTTGAATCTCTGTATAAGCAAATAAATGAACAAGGGGCAGTGTGAAGGAAAAACAGACTGTGTGTGTGTCTGTCTCTGGTCTGTAGTGACTCTGATGTGACTTCACCTCCAAATCTCTCCTTGCACCACCACTCAGCCCTATTAACTCTGGCTCTTAAAATCCCTGGTCAAGGGACTGTGAGTCACACTCACTCCTGGCCCAGGAGGAGGAACAGCATCATCTTGTAGGAGATCCTTACTTACTCTAAGGATGGTAAACAAAATTTCACTTCTTTTGGGGCACTGAAAGCTCAAGAGTAATTGAAAAAGTCTGGAGAAAGTTAGGAAGAAGTCCATTGTGCTTACAACAGCACTGAAAAGTAACTCAACTCTGGCAGCACCAGGCTTGCATTGCAGGGTGAGTAACATTTTCTTCCTGCAGCCAATAGCCATGGTGGTCAGTTTTCACACTACAGCGATAAAACCACTTGTGAGTCCTCTGCAGTAGCGCACACACGGCTGCTAAAAAGCAGACACTTGATTTTCCCATCTTTTTGCTGAGCAGACCGGGCTCTCTGTGCTGCAGCTGCCTGTGTGCATTCAACCAGCACGTTGAAAGCTGTCCTAGTGCTGTGCCAAGCCCCACTGCACTCAGAGCCAGAGTCCACACTGACAAAACCTGGAGAGAAAGCTGCAAAGAATAATTAGTTACTTTGTTTTGTCCAAATCCTACACGAACTGAAATGCTCTCTTGGCTGTGGGCCCATCCCAGCACTCAGGCTGGCATCAAGCGAGCAAAATTTTCTGGTTCTTTTTGAACTGAGCAGGTTTATCTCATTTATTGAAAGAAACATTTTAAGAAAGATAAATCATACAGACATTAGAAAAAGGATTAAAAAAAAAAAAGGTCAAGGCAAAGATAAGAAAAAATTGGCTTTTGAAATGGATGTGCTCTCCTAGGAATGCGTGCATTCAGCAGCAGCCTGAATTTCTGTGCAATGATCTGACACAAGAGCTAACAACTCAAAATTCCCTCTTGAGTACAGCAATGTCAAGCAGAAAGTTTCGAGAGCAGAAAACCTGCCAATTTTCCACGACACCCACCAGGCTTTCCACAGAGCCAACGTATTTATTGCACTGCAAGTGCTGCATTTTCCCCTTCTCCGTGCCAATGGGTGGCTGCTCCAGAAAATTTCACCAGTATGCTCTGATTTCCTCCTTTCCACAAAGCAGCTGGGTGACACTGACTGTGGCTGAGCAGCAAGAAGAAGCAGAAGGCACAGCAGCTGAGTGCAGGCACAGCACCCAGCAAAGATGCTGGCAGGCAAAAGCTGCTATTAAGTAGGCAAAGGCAAACCCTGTGGAGGGCAGAAATTGTCTCTGCCATCTCCAGTCTATCCCATTATGCTTCAGAGCACAGACACTGATTGACCCTCTGGGCTCCCAACAGGACAGATCCTGCAGGAGATGCCAAGGCTCTCGAATCTGTACCAAAACCTGCCCTCATCTCCAAGCCCTCAACGTCCACAACCACCCTTCCACCTTCCTTTCAGTCCATGCTCCATTTCATCCCCTGATTAACCCTTTCACCCACTTCTTTCAATATTTAGGCCCCTAAAACATGGAAAATAAAGTCATGGAATGAAAGGGCTTTTAAAATAAATTGTCAAAGTTTTCTGGGAAAATTGTAATGTGCTAAATTCCTCAACAATGTAATAACCAGACATGCTATAAATATTCATACGTATCCTGTGCCAAGGTTGACAACTGAAAAATGGCATTATGGCACATCTGAATCTAGTTTATGTTCTTACATGTATCTGTTAAATCAAACTTGAAAGCCTATTAAATCTCAGTGGCAAGTGAAATTACGCTCTAATTAAGTCTTTGCTCTTTCCAGATATAATATTCTGAAGTATTTTAACCAACATACTTGAGCCTTCAACTCAGCACACCTGGCCTGAAAGGGAGGGGAAGGGGGACGGGGAAAGGTGATTTTTGTTGGTTTTTTCCTTTCCACTTTTCTTTTTTTTTTTTTGCCCATTCACTCCCTGCCGCCACAATGATCCTGACCTTTTGGCTCAGGCTAAGCACGGAAAAAGCACGGAGAACCCCATCGGTGCCGGGAGCCCGCGGCTACTTCCCGAAACAGCGCTGACTGCGCTTTCTGCTGCTGCTAAAATGTCAGCAGCAGCACTCCAGCGCCACATGCCACCGACACTAGTCAGCAGTTCTGGGTAATTTTCTTGGCATGGAGTGGCTTTTAGCAAAATCTTCTGTCCTCAGCGTGAAGCAGAGGGATCCTGAGTAGCCACAGTTCAGCAAGATCCCTGACTCCTGTGCTTGGTAACTTTGCAGCTCGCAACAAGTGATTATGCAAGCACCAATACCAACAGACAACCCCTCTGAAACTATGGTTTTTAACCTTAGACAATGTTATTAAGGAGAAATGACAGGTTTCTCTTTTACGGGCAGCATGACAAACCCATACCTCCACACATGCACAGCACCACTAAATTCATGCCCGAGCGCACAGGCAGAATGGCAGCCAGGTTTGGGAAGGGAAAGGATTGAAAGTGCTGATCGAACTGCGGCTCAATTTCTGCCGGCAGGGCAGCCGTCCCCGGACAACAAAGAAATCTCTGTTCCCTTTCGCATCACGCAGCAAGCAACTGCCCGCGCTGCAGCTGAGAGTCTGAACAAAGGGACCTTTGGAACAGAGCTGGGACCAAAAACATGCCCTGTAAGCCACTTCCCGGCACTCGCCACACTGCTGCTCAGCCCTGCAGACCAGGAGGGCTGTCCCCAGGAACAGCCTCGGCCCACGTGATCCAGCCGGCTGGGTGAGACCTCAAGGGCTCTGAGAAATAAAAGCGAAGCCGGTGCTCAGTCTGAAGTGTCAGTCCCACCCTCAAAATTCAACAAGTGCATTTCCAGTTACCACCAGACTCAAAGCCCCTGGAGGCATTTTATTCCTCCAAGTGTTGCTATTTCACACTCACCAGAAGGAGTTTAGTTACTTACTGTATCCCACTCACTAAAAATTCAACACAAGCCATGCTAAACAGAAGCATTTTCTGGGACTAGGACTTACTTCCACATTTCAGACAACATCAATCTACAGACCAAGACCACAGTTCTTCCAACAACATCTCTCTTCTTTTCAGCTGCACCTCCCTTCTCAGAACCACACAGCACAGCCAATCTTTCCTGGTTGGGTTTACTAATATTGTCACTTCATTTTGAACGGCCAAATGTGACAGCGCTTCAGTGGTCAGATTTCTTTGCCGTGCCAATTTGGTCCCAAGTAAGAGGAATGGAGGGGCAGGATGATTCTGATGGTGTTGGTCTGCTTATGTGGCTAATCCAGAAACAGCAAGTCTGTCCTACTCCTTCCACATACCCCGTGCAAGCCACATTTCTACAATCAGATTGACTCTTCTCCATCAGATGTAACTGGTTTCTGCCCCCTCCTTACAGGAGGCTGGATTTATGCTGAAGAACCCCCAGCTGAACTTAGAAGAACCCCCCCTAGAGTCTTTGCACCTCCGGTATCATCATTCCCATCTGTCCACACATACACACAGTTAATCCAGAAGCTGACCCTGACACCTCTTGGCAGAGGTTGAACCTTCACAAGGATCCTCCCCATCAGAATTCTGCTTGACACTCACTCTGACAGGGAGGATCTTGCTTAGGTACAGCTGCTGTGTCTCCAACCCATCTATTTATCCCAGGAGAACCAAGCTCTCCACTTGGACACACATGTGTTTCAAAGACTGCCTGCTGAGAAAAGCCTTCACTCTGTCATACACAATGTGATGCTCAGTTCTCCTGGTTTTACTCCAGAATTTCTCTGGAACTTGAACCCACCATGGCTTTCCTTAACCAAGTCATAGCTACATCAAACTCTACACAGACTGCATGCCTTGCTATGCTGCTTATCCACCACTGAGCAGTAACTCTTGCTGGAGAGGTGATTTCAAGATTTCAGAGGTCTGGAGGCCTGGATGAGATCAAGTGCCTGGAAAACCCAGCAGACTGGTTCTATTCATCATGGAGTTACTGGGTCGTCTGTACAAAGATGGACAGGTATGCCCTGCCCAGAGAGCCACAGAGCTGGTAAACACAAGTTTTCTGTTCCCTTTTTCATGCCATGTTCTTGACCCCTGACCTTGTTGCAGACCTTTATGTACACACTGCCACTGAAGGACAAAAATGCCATCAAACTCACGTCAGTGACATTTTAAGTACCTTATAGTGACATCAGAGATTATGATAACTCCCGTACCACACGAATGAGGCTCCTTATTTCTTGCAGTCCCACTCCTACTGTATCCTGGCTGAAAGACTGATTGCTCTTCTGCCTCAACTCCTTGCTTTTTCTTTCCTTTTGGTAGATTTTTCTTAGCTTGCAAACCCAGCTGAGCTCCCAAGAGGAAGGGAGGAGGAGCACATACTGCTGTAATCTTCAAGAGCCATATTCCAGGCCAATACTTACTTGCTTGGTCTCTTGCAGTGAGATAAGCTTTGCAATCTGTACACACCCACTACTCCAAGTGCCGTGATCCTTCCAGCTTTCCTTGTTCCACCAGGACCTGTCTCTCCCTGTCTCCCCCTCCTCTCTGCTGCAGGCAGGTGTCTCCTTTCAGCTTTGGTACTCTCCCAGGAGAAGGTAGTAAAGAATGCCTCCGCTCATTCCCAGTGGAAATTGTCATTGTCACCATCACCCACAGACAAAACAGACTCAGAGTAACTTTCATTTTAATCAGAAATTCTCCACTGGTCAGCCCTGAGATTACCTTTGCTGCACACAAAGTGTCCTGGTGCCCCACCATCAGCAGGGTTCAGTAAAGTCCCCGTGTGTATAGCCCCAAAGTTAAATGAGTTGTGGTTTCAGCAGTGGTGAAACATGAATTTCACTGCAGACTACATTTCCAAAGAACACTGCTGGCTTTTGAGCTGCTCAAACCCACTCAGGGGTGCTGGGCTTCCAGGTCTCCACAGGGCTCAGCGATTCAGCTACTGCTCTGCTTCTGCCTAGGGGGAAAAAAAACCTGCACAATTTGCTATGAGATATTGTCTGCCTGACTTCTGGGAAGCATCCCAGCTTTTCACTGCAAAAAGAGATCCCAGGGCCCTCCTAAAACACCTGCAGCTTATCAGCTCTGCTGTAAATAACAAGGAAGCCAGAATACAGCAGCTAAGAAAAATTTATAATACAAAAGCCATTCACAAGAATGGTTTTATAAAAAGCTCTCGGTAAGGGTATAGATAATCCTCACCAGGTAGAGATTTCTATCTAGCTGTTTGAAAAAAGCACTGGTAAAAACATGATGCTATATGTTACTCCTCTAAAAGCACCCATCTGTGCCTGCAGACCAAGGCACTGCATGCTAAAATAAGCAGTCAAACCCTCCTGCAGACCCCAGCACATCTCAGCCAGGCCCTTCCTCTACCAGATCAGTCCCAGGCAGTGAAGGCAGATGCTCAGTTTGGCCTCTGTCTCACCCAAAAACTCATCAGGCACCTCCAGCCTTTGTGCCACTTCACCCCAAACATTTGGGTGGGGCTAACAAAGCATTTGCAACTCCCCCAATCACGCCTATTTAATCTTCTGTCACCAAAAAGAGATGAAGGCTGATGCACCCAAAGAAATGCCATGGGAAATCAATCAATGGGATTTGGGCACCTCACTCGTGAACGCTCCCTGGAAATAATGCAGCAAAAGCTAAATACATCCTAAGCTGGCTTCCAGCAACACCTCCCAAGGACACGGAGACCCTTCTCTGCTGCATGGGAAACAACCTCTCCAAGGAGAGGTTCAGCTTTTCCTTCCCCAAGCAGAAGACCTGGGTGATACCTGAGACTCCCTATGTCCTCCTTGACAGCCCACATAAATCAGCACTTCAAAGGCCCTCTAGGAGAACTGAAATTCCTCCAGAGACATGTGCAGCCCATGCAGCTCAAACGCAGGTCACTACTTAGGAAAACACAAAAGGAAAAGAGCCCAGAGAGAATTCTTGGCTTTGTATGTCTCTTTCAGTTATTACACCTAGCCTGAGCAGACAGAAGCATTTTGTACAGCAAGTTGGTGCTGACAGATAATCAGACTGCTGCTTCTCAGGACAGCATCCTACCTGTATTTTGCCCAGCTCCTGACTTATCCTTTCCTAGGCTTTCACTTACATACACACATTTTCACACAGTGAAGGAGAAAGCAGCTCCTTTACTGGGATCACAATTAATTGTTCTTTATAAACATGAGGTCCTGATTGAGACAGACTGAAGGACAGTATGTTAACCTGACAGACAGATTAATCTTCAAAAACATCCCATTGTTACAAAAACAGCACACAAAATTAGGAGAACTGAAAATATTTTTTATAAAATACTTTGGTCATTTGTACTTTAGTCCTGGTTTCATTTCCTGGCTCTGATGAACTTCAAAGCTGCTGCAATAGACTTCCCTTCACTGGGGAAAAAGTCCATACCAAAACTAACTATTGATCCTTTTGATCACTATTGCATAAAAGTGTTTATTTTACATCCTAAAGTTTGGTAGCTTGAGAGTAGAACATAGCAAAAAATAATAGAGAAGGCCAGCTGTGCCTTTTATTCCTTCAAAAGAAGTAAGGTAACTGTGCAAAAAATGAAAACAAAAGTGAGAAAGAGCGGGGGAGGAGGAGACCCAGAATTAAAATACCTCGATACTTGCTCCTTCCTGTTCCTTGGTCCTCAGCAGGGCAGATCTGCTGAACCTTTGCCTGCTGAGTTGAGGCTCCACAAAACTTTACTTTTCCCTCTGCCAAGACTGCATAATTTCTTTCTTTTCCTCTCACTCCCTCCCTTCCCAGATTTCTCAGACATCACATCCTGGTGCAAAATCTCCTGGAAGAAGGATATCAAAACACCTCACTGGGGATCAGGCAGCCTCTGTGTCTTCTCCCTTTCCTGGGTCTCACTTGGCCACCTGACCAGCTGGGCTCTCCATGCTGCCAAAAATACTCCTGCTTCACCATACATCTCCCACTGGACAAAAGCCTCCTCCTGCCTCACATCCTTATTTTGTGATAAAAATGTAGAAGTAATCTAACCATCAACTGGGCTCCTCTGCCTCCTGAGCCCATTCCCAGGCACATTTTGGATGATGTATGACCCAGCCGGTTTACATGCACCGCAAGGAGAAGACACAGCAGGGTCTGTTGGAGATCCCTGACACCAGTGGAGCTGAATGTCACCTCCAATAAAACATTCCCGTTTGCAAACACCACGTCCCACCAGCTTGTTGTCCCAAGCCCATCTCGGCTTTCAGCTCCTTGTCCCGGCATTCGCCCCCCCCACCGAGGCTCCTGTGCTCATTCAAACTCTGCGCTTCCTGCACGGGACGGAAAGCACCAAAACTTGTCTCCAGGCCAAAACGCTGGGAGCAGAGCAGCTCAACACATCACTTCCCTGCGACAGGGTAAAAAATGCCTCTGCCCTGCCTGCCACAGGGCTTAATTCAGTATCGGATACCAAGATAAACAACCCCGTCACAGCCTTCTGTGGGCAAGACCCTCCGCCCGCTGCCAAGAAACACATTTTGTTATGCAGTTTGCAGCTGAGCGCTCTGTGGTCCCTCCAGCTACACCCCCAAGGCACGGTGAGAAACTCTTGTGCAGCTCAGAGCCCCACTGAGCCACCCACAGACCCCACCAGACAGGACCCTGAGCAACAGCACCTGCGAAGGCTGAGATGCAAACCCTTCCTCAGCACCAGGCTGAAGAGTTTAATCTGTTCCTGTTCTACCTCTGTGACTGTGGGTCTAAAATCCATACACCTGGCCTGCTCCAGTCATTTCTTAACTTAACCGTGGGGCTTCTAGCCTTCCCAGCAACTCTGAGTTTCCCTCTCCCAACAGCTGAGCTATCTTATCTGCTGTTAAACTGTGAAGAGGCACAGCAGGGAAAGGAAACACGCGATTTGCCCCGACCTCCCGCCATCCTGGGGTAGCAAATCAATTTAATCCAGAAGGACATTTAATATTCTCATTGGGAGATCCTCGCATGTAAGCAGTTCCTTATCACTGCCAAGCGCCAGCGACAACCTCTGGTGGTGGTCTGGACTCCTCATAGACCCAAGATTTAGGGAAGAATGTGCCTACTACTGCCTGTCCTTCTGCCACCTTCAGGATGCACCAATGCTTTCACTGCTGCTGAGAACCAGCACCTAGGGGCAGAAGGAAATGCTGGCAACTTTGGGAAACCACGGCCCTCCCCATCTCCAAGCTCCTTCTCTTCTCCCTGAGCTCTGTGCCCTTCTGCATGACGGCAGCCTATGCAGACACGACTCTTCCGCGGGCTGGATGGCTGCCTTTCCGCCCACACGTGGTCGGGACACATCCTTGTGAGATACAGAGAACCAGGAGTATCATAAAGAAAGGTTAAGTGTCTCCCTGCTGGCAACGAAGGTCTCTTCAAAATATTCTGTTCCAGCTTGTTCCCAGCACTAAGCTGCTCACCCCCCCCCCTTCCCAGCTTCCAAAGCATCTTCGCTTTAAAATTAGAGAGGTAGGATTAAAGTAGAAGGTGTTGCAGGAAGAAGAGCTTCCAATCCCTATGATAAATAAAAGTTAAATAAAAAATGCCTGCTCTAGGCAACTGGTGGAGCATAACCAAGCAGATGCACAGGCAAATGCAATCCTGCAGGTCCGAACCCTACCGTGACACTTTGCAATGAGCCCTCCTCTGCCGACGGGCGGATCGCCTCCTTACCAAAGTAATCGGCCTTCGGCCGAGCATCCATCTCCTGCTCCAGGCGCTGGGTCAGCGCTTCCAGCTTCAGCTCGGCCGCCGATGGCCCCTGCTCTGGCTGCGGAAGGAGGGTCTGGCAGGGCAGCTTCACCTTCGCTGTGCTGGAGCCATCCAGGTGCCCAGAGTCTGACCGCGGCCCGCTCACGCCCACCGGGAAAAGCACCTGCGGCGCGTTGGGAGCCACCATCCCTCGCGAGGCCAGGCGTGAGGAGCCCGGCTCTGGGTTCCCGCTGCTGCTGGCGGGCCTGTGGTTCTGACCGTGGGCCACGAAGTGACCGCCTGGGCCGGGGTAGGCAGCGGCGTGCCGGTATTCCACGCTGGGAGCAGCGGGTGCGGAGCCTGGCGGGAAGGACAGCGAGACACCCTGGTACCACGGCTGGCTGCCATCTCCTCCGGCTTTGGGACCGCAGGGCTCAGCGGAGCCTGAGAACCCTCGAGTGGGCTGCGCTGAGGGTGCCGAGAAGGACGAGGACCTTTGCTGTGGCGGGGGCTCCTCTGGCCCCACCGAGAGTGCCGGGGGGCTCCCGGCGTTTGAGAAGGAGGAGGAGGACCTCTGTCCGGCTGGCATCGGGTCACGGCCCCCGACAGCCCGCCTGCTCTCGCCGCCGTTCTCCTGCCCGCCGCGGCAGGGCTGGGGGTCGCCGGCGCTGGCAGCCTGTTGCTCCCCGCGCCCCGCTCCAGGCTGCGAGCCCCCCGCTCGGGGGATCCTGTCGGGCTCCGCTTCCCAGCCCTGGCGCCCGGCCTGGCTCCCCGGGGCCTCGGCACGTGTGCCGCTCCCTCCGAAGCCCCGCTCCCCTCCCTCGCAGGGCCTCGCTCGCGGCCCCTCGGCGGCGGGGGGCG
>VZTB01012886.1:422243-435813 GCA_013397245.1 Thryothorus ludovicianus | reverse complement strand
AAAAAAAAAAAAAAAAAAAAAAAAAAAGCAGGACTGAGCTGTGCCACAGATTTTACTTTAAAGGATTTCTTTCACAGTCCTTTTAGAGGCTTCTGAACAGGAGTTTTATGAATTTATAACAACATATATGTCAGGCAGACATTGGAATTCAAATTATTTTAACTCCAACTAAAGGCCTGTGTTTGAAGGTCTGAATGCATTCCTTTGTAGCTCAGATTTCTGGAGTCCTAAAACTGAAAAGACCTTATCTTCATTATAAATATTCCATTTCTTAGTCATTCTGGTGTCAAAGGACTGCTGGAGAGAAAATCTGCACGAGTGTGGTCCGGGAGGAAGCAGAAATCAGAAGAGTTTTGTTGCAGAGGTGGGGATGTGTAGAGCCAAACATGCTTGCTAAGAATTATGCATCTGGATATTTGGTACCAAAAATGTGTAAGCCCCAAATGGATATTGGCATTGCTTAGCTGGTGTCCACATGGCAATGTGATCTGTCTCAGGGCTAGCTGCTGAGGATCTAAGACACTTATTTACTGTTATGTGGGATATTTTTCTTAGTTTTCTTTCAATTCAGTACACAGTTTGGATGCCTGCTGGGCTGGAAGGTTAGTGCAGACCTCTGTATTTGCCTCACTGGCTGTTACTGCTGATTTCTTAAATGTCAGAATGGCTCACAAATGGCTGGCTTTATCGGACTAGTTAGTTGAGTGACTGCTAAAGAAAAAACATTCTTTCACAGTGAACCCTGCAATTGTTTCCTTGGAAACTCTTTTTCAAGCATTTGCTGAACACAATAAATATTTCCATGTGGATACATCAGCAAGGCAGTGTACAAATAACCTGGCTGGAATCAGGCATGAGAATGGCTTTACACTTTATGAATGTCTGATTGATTTTTAGAAACAAGATGGCTATTTTCACTTGATGAAGGCCTCATTAAAAAAAGAAAAAAAAAAATAAGATTTCAATTTAAGTTTTACAATCTAGGTAGTACAAGATCCAATAGAACCAAAAACTTCACTGCTGCATTTCTAGCAGCTGACTGACCCCTCTCTTCAATGCCCTGAAAGTCTCTGAGATGGCTCATGCATAGGAAGTAACTTCCATCCTATTCCACGCAGAAACAACCATCAGTACTTTGCTAAACTTGCACTTCTCATGCATGTGCCAACACAAATACAAGCTAGGAAGGAGAACCCTGGCTAAGGCAGGGCTTGGCTAAATAATCTGACCTTTTTCTTTGGCTCTGGAAATTATGTGAAATGTATCAAACCATCCCATTCTGGCTACCTGCTGTGCCCAAGGCCACTGGTCAGCAAAGAAATTATTTTTTAAATTAACACTGTAGTGTTTTGTAGTGTTTCCTTAAAACTTTCAATGCTAGTTAATGGTAGAGTACCCAAATATGAGATACAGGGAGCAAATAACACCTAACATTTGGGGTAGCACATATTCAGGGCAGTTGTTTAGTCCTGGAATCACATTTATGCATCTGCAATTAGCCAAGCCAACATTCCAACAGGATATTATTCCTGAGGCTGACACTAAGCCCCGTGCACTTTCTTCAGTTACATTCTGTTAACAATTGTTCAGTTCTTCCACGCTTCCTTCTCATTCCCCCAAAGAACATGGACAAGCAGCAACTTACTGGGACTCAATAAGAAACTTTAATTCTGCACATTTCTCCACATTGAAAGGAAGATTTAGCAGCAACCTGATTTGAGTAAGATTTCTTTCCCACCTTTACATGAAGTGAGATAACCATAACTGCTGTTTTTGCATTGCTTTCCAACTTGAAGGATTCCAGCTCCCTTTCACAGCCCAGCAGAGCCTTTACTATTCTTGCACCAAGAAGTTGATGAGGGCAGTTCTGGGAGACAGAAAGGCCTTTTTAATGGCTCGTCCCTGGAGATGCTTGGCTCCAAGTTCACTCTGAAGAACGAGCTCATGGACTTCTTCAAAATTGCGGGCTGCTTGCTGAGGCACAAAAACTTTGCCACAAAAAAAGAAATTGATCTGAAAAAGAGACATGAAAACAAGAAAAAACCAATTTAACTAGACTGTTTCCTACAATTTAATTTCCTGTATCCAATCCATCTTTTTACAGAAGGGAAAGGGGAAAGTGGAATAAACTCCCTTTTCTCCAAACCCACGCTTTCTAAGTAGAGGATAAAATTCTTCCTATCTCCTGTCCACCATAAGATAAAACTCTGACTCATGATACTCAAAAAAAATTGGAGAAGTGGCCACAGGAAGTCTCAGCTTTGACGATAGCAAGCAGCACGTGACTGTGCAATGCAGTGAACTTTTAATTTTAAAAATGTGGCAGTCACATAAACTGCATAAAATGTCTGGTGGGAGTGCTGGTTTGTACATACTTCTGGGCAGCAATTTGGATTCTTTACAGCTAAGCAATGTCTTAAATGGGAAATTTATTTTTAGAAAAAGAGGCTTCAACTTAGTGTATGTTGCACTCATTGTTACATGTTGCACTCAACCCATGGCTCATTAATCCAAGACTGACCACAGACATCAACTACTCACTAAGTAACATTTTCCTCTGTGTGGCTGATTTTCAGAGCAGCTTCCACCCTGCTTTTGCTTCAGTAGGGCAGAATCTTTTAAGTAAAACTAAGTCCTTCGGTGGGAATCACCTTCATTTATAAAATGGTTTTACAAAGCCTTTCTGTCATCCAATAAAAGTAGATAATGGAGCAGACTACAGAGACTGACTGAGTACCTTTCTGGACCTGGCATAAAATTAATTATTATAAAAGCTTTCAGATTTATATGGACTATTTTCAGTGGCTTAATGAGAGGAATGTCAATCACACATTTTAGAAAATGAAATAATTTTAATTTTTTAATGCAGTTAATCACATTACTTGCATAATAATCTGTGTAGGTACTGCAGATCTCTGGCCCCTAGGCATTGTTTCAAGGAGATTTCAATCTTCTAAAAGAAATAAACAATGCTTCACGCAGTTTGGACATAAAAATGTCCATGACTTGGTTTTCACATGGATTTTACCCAGGATATCTGTATGCAACAAATGAGAAAGACCTAGATCACTTACCTAGTTTGTATTTTGTTTGTATTTTATTTTATTGAAAATAAAATAATTTGTGCAATTCTCTGAGAGAGGAAGTTGGGACAGATTTTTAAGGAATAAATGCAGCAAGGATGAGCACTTCTGTTTTTTGACTAGTCTTGACAATAATTTGCAGTGATAATGTCAGTGGGTTTTTAACTACTTCTACATGCATCCATAATGTGGCATCAATAAAAGGCTGGCTGTGTTAAACTTTGCCTTTAGCACCTGGTGTAAAGTAAAATCCTTGAAAAACACATAGGAGTTAATTTTTAAAGCTTTTGTGAGAAATAAATACAAGCAGTTCTTTTTGACAGGACACTTCAGAGAAGAAATGCATTCCACACACAGGAAAAAGAAAACAGTAAAATCCAAACAGATACAGTTTTAGTGGGAATATAAAGCAAGCCTCTCAGCTTGCTGCTAGGACACGCAGCGTGCAGTTCAAAGCTATGCCTGCCTAGTTAAAATGCCATTCACTGTCCTCCATCATGAAAATTAATATGTCCCAGTGGATGGATGTTGGCAGGGGGAAATTTTCCACAGCTAGCCTATTTGGTGCTGTTCTCAACAGAAAAGCCAAGTGGTCTAAATCAGCTTGGTAAATAAATGCCTGCTAGTGGTTGTGTTTTCCTAGAAAGGTCGAGAAGCCTGGGCGACCTGGCACTGTGTACCTTCCCACAGCACATCTCCACCTTCCCACAGCACATCTCCACCTTCCCACAGCACATCTCCTGATCTTCCCACACTATGCTCTGAGCTGGGACCAAAACTCCTCTCAAACAGCAGACTGGTTATGGTTTCACCCCGTGTTTGAGCATGGCTTTCATTATATCATAGGTATCATGAAGCATTTTAACACTATGCTTAAAAGAGGCAGCTGCAGATTTCATCACATGCTGTGTGTAACAAGCATCCTATTCACATGTCCTTTCAGTCCAGGGCTTAGGCTCTCAGCAGGAGAAATGCCTTCTGTTATTCTTCCATCTCTCTCTCTGTGTCTCACTAGACCAGTACAACCCTTGGCATTTCCAGGTAAAAGTGCCAGCACAAAAAAATTGTGTGTTGGCAGCCTTGTTTCTGAAAAGCCATGGCAAACTGCAAGAGGAGAAATACATGAGTCTTGGGTCCTTTCTTCCCCCAAGGAAGAAAGCTTTTGCTTTTTTTCTTCTCTTTTTTTTTCCCTAATTTCTTTTCTTTTCTTTTCTTTTCTTTTTTTTTTTTTTTTTTTTTCTTTTTACTTTTTACACTCTTCCGACTTTTTTTCTTTTCNTTCTTTTCTTTTTTTTTTTTTTTTTAACATTTGACATTCTACACTATTCCAGATCTACAGGGAGCTAGTGGTAACTACAGAAGTTATAAAAGTTGAAACAGAATAACAAAAGACTGAAAAATAAGCACCTAGGGGCTGCAGAGAGGAATTTTTAATTCAACTCAAATATTTTTTTACCATTGATGCATAATCCTTCTGAGAAGTTAGAAAAAAAATAAATATCTGTGCACTGTTAGGCCTCCCTCACATGCCAAAGCAAGGAAAATGACACCAACATTTTTTTTTTTATTTATAAAAACATCAGTTATAAGACCACATCTGCTAACAGTTCTGCACCACCTAGAAAATGTGAGGAATGCTAGTCAGAGATGTGTTTATAGGACGAAATGGACACTACATTCAGGTCAGATTTTTCAGAGCATTAATAATATAAGGTATTACTAAAAATACTCAACTTTGCAATAATATTTAGAGTAACAGACACTGTGCATCCCCAGTGAATTTAAATGTCTTTCTTGTAGGCAACTTATATTGTTTCACTCAAGGATACGGTGAGTTGGTTGCTTTTATTGCTTTGGGTTAAATATAAAAGAAAGACATAATTCCAGCATAGACAGGAAATAATGAAGTAATTTGTGTGAAGAGAAATAAACCCAGAATGTCTCAGCAGACAAATCCCTGGCAGCCTAAGGCAGTTTGATGGTTTGAGAAGAATAGAGTTGTGGCCCAAGGACTTGGTTTGACTGTACAGCCTTGTGAAGAGACACTGACTCTTTGGAACTAACCAATTCCTCTGTATGGCAAGTGTTTCTTGGTTTAATGAGGGCAATTTATTTTTGCTGCCATACAAAAACCTTCAGTGTCCACAAGACTTCCCACAATCCGTGCACATTCACATTCCCTGCTCCCCCATATTTCCCTTTTGCCTTTTACAGTAGAGAGCCAGGAATGCTCTGTAGAGGCACTATTGATAAGAATTATTCCCAGTTCAGAAAAGCAACATGGTCTTCCAGTCACTTTCTCAGAAGGAAGGTATTTACATATATCATATTATTCCATGAATATGTAACTGAGAACCCTGGGGTTATTTTTTCTCTCATTACAACAAGACTGCTACACAAGGCTATGGCCTTGACAAGGTCAAGCAGGAAAAGAAACAAAAGTAATTTTCATAATGGCTATAAGAAGCAAAATTAATCTTTTTTCTTGTTTCTTCTGATGAGAAGGAAATTTTCATGTCAGAAGAAAAACATCAGTGAAATGTTTAGGCATTTTCATGTTTGTTGTGTAGTCTTAAAAAACATTGTGCCCAGAGTTTTCCCTGTGTTGCTGAAGTTGTTATTTCAAAGATGTATTTAATAACATGTTTGCTTTAACCACAACTGCAAAGACATTTCTGTAATTACACAATTTCTCATTCATGACTTCCTTATAAACTGAACACTGGAATTCAAGATGTTTGCTAGCTGTGCTTGGATGTGAAGGCTTATTTTGATCTTGAGAGAAGTGATCATGGCTCAGTGAAGATTTTTACTGTTAGAACTAAGTGCTTGTCACTTAAGAAAAGAAAGAAAGAGCAAGAAAGAAGAAAAAAGCAATTAATCCACAGTGGCTATTAGGCTAAGTCTTCTATTATTCCCAGCTGAGTCTTTCTGCTTGGTTTGAAACTATGACAATTGAAAATTTCCTTCAAAAAGACATACTCCTTGGTCTTTGTTAAGTGTGTATGCTTAATGTTGGAAACACCAGTGTTTTAACAGTACTTCTCATTCTGCTCAAATAAACTGATGGAGATATCGGGCAAGATATGAAATTTGCAATGACACTTTAACTAAGGAATTCTACAGCAACATGGCTTCCCCTAAATTCAACCTCTCTTCCCTCCTCAAAAAACTCAGCTCAACAAAAACAACTCAACTGCATTGCTTCCTTCCCCAAATGGGCAAAGAGAAAAAAATACAACTGAAATGCATTGCTTCTGTTTCTTTCAGACATACAGAACACACAGTTTTATGTGACCAAGTGACATTTCTTCTATAGCTCCATTTCATCCAACGTCCAGAAACACAGAAAGTGTTTAAGTTGAAGCATTTAATTTAATTTAGAACATTAAAGTTTAGAAGGTTCCTTTGGGGAACAGTGAAAAAGGCAGGAGCCTTGCAGATCTAGTAGTATGCAACTACATTAATTGCAGACTATCCCAATGCCTGAACACATGGAATGAGAAGGCAGGTGGAGCAGGAGCCAGTCAGTGGAAGCCTGAGACTGCTCAGAGATCCCATGCCTTTGGCTGCAGGCATTCATTCCCCCTGTGCCCTGTCTAATGACCAAGCTTTATGATGCCTGGGAGCATCCTGAACACATGCCAGATAACTAGAGCCAGAGGAAAGAAGACAGCAAACCACACTGTGCACACCTTGGAAAACTGGAGGTTAACTAAAGGTAGTTACATGTCCACTCTTCCACTGAACAGCCAGCTCTTTCCCTGGGCCACAAAGGGGTTAGAGCTCAAAGAGAAACTGGGAATTATCACATTTCCAAAGATTGTTGGTTTTCTCAACCTCTTTCCTGCAAATGCTCTCTCCTGACATGTGCCAGAAATTCAGCCCAAGGCAGATGGGAAACATAATTTGGCAAAAATCATAGCTTAACCCAGCTTATGATTGGTTCTGTTAGGGAGCCATAGCACTCCTGGTACCACAAGAAATATCACCTAATTATACATTTTTTCTAAAGGGCTGAGTTAATAAATGCACTGTCAGGCAAAAAATCTGGGCCTGTGTTTTGATCCTAGTTTTGACTGTATCATCCTTGCCCATGGCTGTTCATTAGTCCAATTTCTACAGGTACTAATATGCAGTCACTCTTAAAAGTTTATATTTAGGGCATCTCTCTTCCAGACTCACCACATCTTTTCATTTAGGAAACTATTTTAATTACCCAGCACAACTGTACTAACAGCTTCTATTTTGAACTTTCACTGAACCATCCACTATGGGAACTGACTTCCACAAGAGAAGAAATTCCATCATCCTCTGGCCTCTTAACACATTAGTTGGCCACTGCTGTAAATAAATCAAAATGCTCTTACCAGTACAGACATCTCCACAACATCTGATGGCCGAAGGTAATCTGGGTCTACTTTGGGCCAGGACTGATGCAGAACATCAACATCCCAGTGATGATGAGTACAAAGTTTATTCTGCATATGTGCCAAACCTGGAAAATGAAAACAGTAAAACATTCATCTGCATGGTAAGCAGAACATTTGGTCTCTGGAATTTGTTTGACAAATTAGATCAGGATAAAGTTGACTTTAAAAGCAAGTGCCATAGGAGGAAATAACATTGTTTAGATTAGCATACAACACATTATAAACAGAAAGATATACATCTTTGAAGCATCTGTTTTATGCCATGAATAAGGATATTAACAATGTGGGCACACTTTAGATTTAAATTAACACTCTGTAACTTTGCCAAGAGCACAGAAGACCACTGCTTATTATTTTAAATTGTAATACTGCAACACAAGCTGACCTCTGCTTCTAAAAGTCAACCATAATACTGCACTTATTTTCAGTAATGTCACCAGTTTGATTAGAATTTTACTAACAACTGAGAATGATAAATGACTATGGCTTATTTTACCACCTGTAACACGCTGGGTAGTTTCTAAATTTGCAAGTCAAGCTACTTACAAGATTTTCTCTATTTTGTGAAGTGTATTTTCTCACAAATTAAAGGTGATACAAAGGAATGCCTCGCACAGCTTGCTCTCCTTACTTTTTTACATTCTGAAACATTTTATCCTTTGATTTTATTTTTAAAAATTTTGAAAATGGCTATGAGTGATCTCCTTTTCTTTTATTGAACTGGCTACGGTCTTCCTGAGATAATTAATTCCTGACTTGTTTAAGCAATAGGAGAATAGGATGCAAGTCATCCTGAAGTCATGCTAGATTCTGTAACTGAATAGAAGCTTCTAAGTGGGATTTATGTTGCTGTTTACTGCAGCTGTATGACAAAATACAAAGACTTCATTTAACAAGATGCTGTCAAATAGGATCAATATTGATGAATATTGCTCTGGTGATTCTCACAGAGCCAGGGGATTTTTATATTAAAAGCATTCTTTATGTATGAATAAGAACACAGACTAAAATATTTTAAAAGCACATGCTTCATTCAGAACTGCAAAATGTATGTGAGATCTCATCTGGTTTAGGGAGACACAACTAAAGCATAAAGAAAACCCAACAACATAAGACTCACTGATGAGACTGAGACACTGATGCTGTTCAAAACAGTACAACATCAGCCATAGGCACACAACCAACCCATGCACAGTGCATTCATCAATTCAGTTTGCTGGATTGTTTGGACTAATACAGTGAGTTACAGCAAACAGGGACATAAAGAGCATGCAACTTCCTCCAGAAAAATCCTCCACATTTTTGTCAGTGCTTTTTCAGACAAAGTGCTTTGGTAAAATGACACACAGCTGTGCTATTTGCTGAATGACTCAGAGAAGGACAGTGGGGAGGACCCGACGAGCTATTTCTAATGGCAGGCAAGAACATGCACATTTCCTAATGACAACAACTACTTGTTAGGCAAATAATTTATTAAAACAGTTCAATGGCTCTGATTTTGTGTATTTTTTTTTTTTCTTTTGCAGCAGTAGCTCAGAATCTGAGAGAGCAAAAGATAGGAACTTAAGTAGAAAATAAATCTTCATATTGATGATTCATTATCACATTAACTGTAAAGAAAACAGCTGTTAGATTCTTTCCTTTTTGGCTTTTGAACATCCAGATGACCTCATTTCTTTCCAACTGATCACATGCCTTGTGGCAGAAACATGCATGCTGGCCACTCCTTATTTTACTGCTGAAGAGAATTCTTCAGACTATTTAAAACCCACTTGCTGATATAAGAGTTTCTATCTACAAAAGAAAAACCAGGGTCACTTTTAATTTCTGTGGGGGCTGTCAGTCCTAATAAACCTACTAATAAAAAATAATTAAAGTTTATTCTGAAGCAAAGTAAGTGAAGTAAGTCCAGTGTCAATCTTTTGGTTCATTTTCTTGCTACAAAACAAGCTATGAGCTCATCCACAGAAAAAGAGAGTAGAAAAGTCAACAGAACCAGTTTGAGAAAACAGTTTGACAGGAAACCAAAATGAAGGTTTTAGTTATGTTGTCTGTTTGGCTTCCTGCCTTAATTGTTTGAGAGTAAGCTGTAGAACACAGAAAACATCATTATTTGGTTTGTATTTTCAAAATTCAACACACTAAACCAGAAATGTCACCACCCTGATCCAGAATGATCATGGTCCACTTGTGAGGACCTAGAGAGAACCCATCTTTAGCCTTCCCACTTGATTCTAAGACATTAGAAAAAAGCACTGTTTGATACATTAAAAATGGACCATTTCTGAAATTTTGATTGTGAAAACATGAAAAACCTATTTTATTGTCTGACTGTATGAGAAAGTGCCTAATGAAGTGCATTTTATGAAGTGGTGTGCATTTTTGATGTATTTTGCTTTTATTGCTATAGATTCTCTTTCAGATGCAGGACAGAAAGCTGAGTATATTTTTACTTACTGTAAGCTGTTTTCTTATATGTACCCATCTGTACAGGGCAGATCAAAGATAATATCTGTGCTCAGCCTGAAGTCCTGATCTTGCTATTGGACCTGCTTCAATGGACTTCTACTGACTAGCAAGCTAATATGAGAGCAAGGTTTCCCTAACCAGTAACTCACAGCATTGGAACCCATTTTAAAACATCAAGTTAAATGAGTACTGTAGTATTGTAAATTAGTGAGTTGAGAGAAAAAGGGGACAGGACCAGTCTAACAACTTTTCAGCTCAGGGCAATGTTTTACTAGCATTGTAGGAGTATTTCATAAGCATAATACTTCCCCTAAGGTGCTATTTAACAGGGCAGAGCAGATTCTCATTTTAGAGAGATTTAAGAAGGAAGACGTGGGAGCAATTGTGTATCTGCAAGGTGTTAGGGCAGCAAGGTAACTCTAGTCTTACAGAAAAAAAACACTGGAAAAAAATATCTGTAAACTTCCAGTAACTGTGCAGCTACTTAGACACAAAATTATATAGGCTGGAGGAAATGTGATTACGAAGTAAATTGAGAAAGATTATTAAATTGTGACAAGCCCTGGAAAAGAGAGGTTAAAGCAGAGAAGGAAATGAAGATGGAAGTCTTCATGGGTGACAAAAGGAAGCTAATGAAAGCATCTGAAACAATGGTAGTACCAGAATTTAGGATTAGGGATTTTCGAACGGAAAATGTAAGATCACAGGGGGAAGTATAAGATGACTGCAAGGGTGAATATCCAAACACTGCTAATTTTTGGATTTAGTGAAATTGAAACAATAGAAATGTGTGTTAAGTAAAATCCACCACACTAGCAGACAAAGCAGGGAAACTTTTTAAAAAGCTCAGAGTGAGTAAGGGCAAATGAAGAGACATTTTGGGTATCTACTCACCCATGCAGCCTCCTTCTGGCACTGTTACCACATTACTTTGTTCTTGATATTTAATGAATCTCCCTATTTGACAGATTTGGGCAAGCTACATATCCGAATTTCTGCAGCTCAGGAAGTGTATGTCTGTCAGTCATATGTGAAACAATCTGCAATCTCAAAGAAATGGTAACAGCTGTTTCCAGACAGCTCTGAGAAAAGCTGTATTATGCCACTGGTATAGTAGTACAGAACTAAGATGTGAAAAACTTGGGTTACTTTAAGCTAACTCTAGAATGTGCTTGCAATCCAGCAAACTCCACACAAATCCTTTTAACCTTCTTAAAACAATCTGTCTTCCTCCATTTGAAAGACTTGCTCTCCTTCCTTTTACATGATTACTCTTGAAGAAAAAAATATTTTTTAAACTCCAAATCATGTTTCTTATTGGATTTGTGAAGGGAGATTTCTACATTCAGATTTTCAATTAAAACCTGCAACATCAATTAGCTTTCACTCAACTCCATTCTTTCCAGAAGCCTCCTCGAGCAAGAGCTGAATTCAGACAAATTCTTGCAACAGAGCTATTGTAGTGACAGTTGAAATATTGCTAAGACAATGATACCATTAAAAATTCCAAGAATTATGTTTTATTCCAGTATTTCCTAAGATGTGTTTATCAAAGGTGTACATATCTTTCATGTGCCATCTCCAATAAAAATTTAGCAATTCACAATAATCAGTTTCATATCCTTGTCTGAACAGCAAAACATTGTTCTACTACAAACAAACTAAAAAAAAAGTCTCAAATAGTGTCTGTATATTCCTTAGATACAAGGTTTCAGGAAGGAAACTGATTTCCTCATCCTGTTAGTGTTCATGAACTGCCAAGATATCAGCCGGATGAACTCTTCCCACACTGAGGGGCTACGGCTGCTTTTCATGTTATTGAGCGATAAACCAGCGCATCCACTGCACAATTTACACCCTCAGGCTGACACACCAAAACACCAAAAACTGCTCATCCTCTACGGCAGGAGAGGAACTTCTCCACACACAGAGTATCATGGGCTGCTATTTGTTCAGCTGCTGAAAGGCGAGGCTCTTACAGAACAGCATTCAAGCTCTCTTCCATCAGAGTGGGGTGCACTGCTATAGGTGCAATTTATAGAACTAACAATATACAAACTCCTTTTCCTGGCCAATTTACGAAAGAGGAAGCAGCATTATCCTGACATTTAGATGCAAAGCCAAGGTGCAAAAGCAGAGACTTATCATCTCTGAGCATGGAGAACTAAAGCACAGAGAAAATGAAACAGAGTATTTAGAAACCTTAATTTTCATACTGAAATTATTTAAAACAGTAAAGCATCATCACTTATACACAATGAAGTAAGAGAAATTGGTTACATCAGAAGAGCAACAGGACTTGGTGGAACCAGAGTGCAATTCAAAACTTGGGTAATCTTTAATATGAAATCTCAGTCCCAGGACAGAACTGATAGATGTTGGCTCTTTCAAAATAATACAGTATTCTTACCACAATGCAGCAGTCAAATATATGCACATTCTCCTGATAAAATTGTTTAATAACTTCAGTTTAAAGCAATGATTATCATGCTAATAGATACTGCCATTTTCAAATGTAGTAATAAAATTCTTCAGGCAATAATCACCACAGAATGGTTTTTTATGATTACTGAACTGAATTACAGTGCACTTGTCTTTGGACCACACAAGTAAAATTTTATCTTTAAATGCAGACAGAGGCTGAGGACAATACACTTCCAATTTTTATATGCTTCCTTTTCATTCTTGCATCAGAGGGAGATTCAGAAAATGTTTATAATTTTCTTTCTCTAGTGATTTTAGTAGCAAGAAAAGACTTCCTTATCTAACAATCAAAAAGCTTCATGTTTGACAAGTTGTTAATTAAGGTATACTAGTCATCTTATAATTTTATCTTTGTCATTTTATCAACCATAGCTGATAATTCTGTATTTCCTAACATGTATTAAAATTCCAAGTTCAGAAGGCACTGTATGTATAAGTAATTATCCTGGATCTCTTCTTCCTCCATCTCCACCAATGTGGAAAACAGTCATGATAATTACTTTTATTTAGTATTCTTTTAGTTAGATGGCACATCATAGTATAAGATCAGATGGATCATGTCTGATGCCACTCTTTATTTTAGACAGTTAAACTTCTATTAAGACATTTTTTAAAGTCACTGGAAATGAAAACACATGCAAAAAACCCAACTCACTCTCCCTACCATATCTTCTTGTTTCCATAGGCTCTGCTTCTGCTTTGAACAAGAGCTGTCTTTCCTTGGCAATTAACATTACAAGGCCATGCACAACACTGAAATATAAACAGTTTAGTAGCACTGCTCTGCAAACACTTGATGTTTTTTGGGATGACTGTTGAAAATAAAACCATTAAAGCAGCATCCAAAAGCTACCATTAGGTCCAAAACCACGCAGCTGTTTGTGGCCAGCCACAATGCAGAATATATTCCTATCTTCTCACATGCATCTTGGGACTTTTCCCAACAAACCTTAAAATCAGTTGCTAAACTCTGGCATGCACATCCCTTATTTCACAGGCTTTAACTGTATCAGCACCATACAACTTAGTCCATTTGGTATTCAGACCTGTACAACTGTGACAGGTCTGAGAAGGATACCCTGTCTACCATTCCCATTCTCC
>VZTB01012886.1:388587-416262 GCA_013397245.1 Thryothorus ludovicianus | reverse complement strand
ATTCAAAACTTTAAAGTAAAGCAGGAACAGAACACTGGAGCTAAGCATTTTTTTAAAAAACTCTCAAATGAAAGATATCAATGCAATTAAAAATGTCTTTACAAGTAATGCTGACTTGCTTTAAGGAAAAAAAATCAGTAAGATAAAAGTATTTTTCTGCAATGACTTTAAAACAGATATATATAGCAAGAATACAGTGTAGAATATTTACTAAAATCTGTAAAATAACCCGATGCTGTGTCAATGCTGGAGTGCTCATCTTGTGTTTTAATGACTCCACAAATGAGTTTTACATGCTCTCATTTTTTGAACCCATGGCAGAATATAAACATATACACAAGTATGCATATATATATTTTTTCAAATTGAGAAGTTTCTTTTCAAATTTGATTGTAGCAAGTATGTATACTTTTGTTGCCAGAGACATTATTGTGCTAATGAGCATAGGCTCTGACCCTTGGTACCCTCTTTTGACAGAGCTTAGTTTGGGATGAAGAGACTATGAAGGTGTAGACCTTGACCCTGAAGCACCAGTCCTACTCCATGGCTGCTCACACCACAGGAGAGAATGATGTGAGGCCCTGCCTTGATTTCCACCACTGAAAGGACAAGGAATCTAGTCTCAAGTGCAATCATCCAAAGGCTATCACATCCAGTAGACAAAAGGATCATGACAACTCAGAACCACTATTTACCCTTCTCTGAATTTTTTGAATGAAAACATTTCCTGTAATGGCTTTGCATGGCAAAGTTTTGGTAGGGAGGGGCTACAAGGATGGCTTCTCTGGGAAGCTTCTAGGAGCTTCTCCCATGTCTGACAGAGACAGTTGTGCCCAGGAAAAAGGGAGGAATTAGGGGAAGGTGTAAATTTGGTTTTATGTCTCATTACTCTAATTTTAATTGGTAATATATTAAATTAATTCCTCAGTTGAGTCTATTTGGTCTATGATGGCAAATGCTGAGTGATCTTCTTGCCCTTATGTCAACCCACTATTCTTTTTTGTACTTTTCTTCCCCTGTCTAACTGAAAAGCACGGAGTGACAGAGCAGCTTGGTGGGCACCTGACATCCAGCCCAAGGTCAAACCCAATATAACCTGCCTAATTTCTTTAATTTAAACATTCATAATTTTGTTATCATAAAAAAATCCAGAAGAAAGCATAAAGAGATTTAAGAGATGCTTTTCATCTAACTTTCTATTTTCTTCTCCCCTGGAAATATCTTTAGGCTGCTAAAATCTCCTTTTGTTCATATTTTCCAATATTTTAATATGATATTATGCCAAAATCTTCCTTTGTATTTCTCAAGTGGTAAACAGGCTGGCTTGAATGACTAAATGCATTTTTGCTAGCATTATAATGGCATGTGCTTAGCTTTCTTACAAAATCTTTAATCACCAAGCTCTCGTTTACTTTGTAACTAAGATTTGGTACCCACTATCCTCACAGTAATTTATTTATTCCATTTTCAAGATCAGAAAATACAGCAAAAAGATTGTGCATCACCAAATTAGCTGGAATTGCTTACCAGTGTAGTGTTTGGGATGCAGCTGTTAAGGCTTTATTCTAAGTGATTCATTTTTTTAAGAGACCTTTTCAAATGCCCAGCTCTCTAGTGTTGTGATTAGGTGGTTACAGAAAGCCAGCTGAGAACTCCTAAAGCCCCCTCCTCCAGTACATACAATAGTGCAATAATATATAAAGGAACATGAATATCAAGTGTGGCAGACAAAAGTGAAATAAACTTTAGTGCAGGCTGAACTAAGTGGCAAAATCTTAACATGTGAAAGAACGTAGAACTACACTTTTTGAAACTAGGAAAGGAGTGTTTTATTAAAGCCTCATGCAACAGGAAGGTGAAATGTAAATGAATGTGTAAGACTACATTAAATGTATGAACCACAGTAGATAAAAGAAATTAAGACCTGTCAGTATGAGGAATTGCATGATAGGAGTAAATAAGTGCACAGGAGGGTAATTCTTAACTTATTCAGAAGTAAGCTCATAAAAATGTCATATCTAGAAATATTAATTACTAGAAATTCTGATTATCTTCTAATGAGATTCTTCTGAGAACTATTTTATAGTCCAGCTTACAAAAGCCTTTGCATGTGTGTTAATACATGGAAATAACAAAATATTGTAAAGTTGTATCTGTGATCTGGTATGATTAGAAAAAAAATAATTATAAAGAAAAATAATTTTCAGTTAATCAATCATTGCTAATTAAAAAAAGATAATGAGATCCAAGTTTTCAAAAGAAAATACCACCTAAGAAGTAGTTTTCATATGTGCTTTCAGCTTACAAGAGGTAAGCTGCTTGCAATAATCTTCCAAGTTTGCTTCTCAGTGACAGCTTTGTGACCCTCTCTCTTCTAAAAGAAACAAGCAATAAAACCAGTTTATGATACTTTTTTGATTCACTTTTCCCAAAACTTGGGCATCAAGAACTGTATTAATTTTGTGTTTAAAATACAGTACTTGAGAAATAAGAAACAAATGCACAACAAAACAAACTACAGAAACAATCGGACTTACTTTTAGCATCCCACAAAATGTCTTGTTCTGGAGGAGCAGCAAACAGAATGTAAAGACGCAGGGTGTCAATGCCATACTCTTTCACTATTTCCTCAGGATCTATTCCATTGTACTTAGATTTGCTCATTTTTTCCCAAGCAACTTGGAGCTTCTCACCAGTTTTTAGGTGAACCGGTTCGCTTCCTAAATATTAAGACATACAAAAGCTACTGAAACAAATTTTGCTCACTTGTAACAGCAATTAATTTTGTTCCCTAAGCATGAGAGGAAACAACTAGTGCTAGCATTTTGGGTTTTTTTTTCCAAAATAGCTTAAAAAGGAATACTACCCATTCCAAACACTCTTTTCCCTCCCGTATTTTTCCTGTGTTAATGTTTTTAACACCAGTAATATCCTAAAACTTCATCCCATCATGACAAAAAGTCTCCTACTATTTGGAAGCTGTATCTGGCATGCATCCTAAATGCTACCTTGATAGCTCCGGATATTTAAGCTTTTTTATAACCATGACATTTAAAACAACCTAGATAGGTGTACTGATTTGATACAATTCTGACCTGTACATAGCTTTTGCAAATACCAGATTTATAGGTTCCAATTAAGTAAGTTACCCTGAAAAGGGTGTGATTTCTCTTGCATGAATTTATAAAGAATGGGGCATTTATACTGAAAAAGGTACAACTGAGTAAAACTCTGCTAAAAAAACCCAATCTTTTCTAGAAGAAAAGAGGGTAGCAGAGAGTGGCAAAACTTAAGAGGGTGGGTTGGTTGGTTGGTTGATTTTTAACTGTCTTACAGGATTTATATTCAGAGAAAACAGGGATGTATGAGAGGAATGCTTAAGAGAGGCAAATATGGACCAAACAATTTTTGTTGCCACAGGTGCCATAGCAATGACAGGTCCAGCTTATGCAGTGAAGGCTCTGCAAAGAACTTGAGAATTAGCACTGTTTCCTGCAAGTTTTACACTCCTAATATCTACTGAATACACCTGCACCTGTGTTAGTTTTGCTGTATTGTTTTTATAGGTTGTCTGTTAGCTGGGTCTAACTGGCTCCATTCAGTAGGCTGCTGAGCACTGTCTTAACAAAACTGACTTTTGGTATTTTGGACTACACTGGAGCCAAATAATACCACAGACTGTTTGGATGCAATTAAAAGCTGCTGTATTAGTAGGATCTCTGTGCAGTACTCAGCAGTACGTGTGAATCCAAAACTCACAGAAGTTGTTCTGCATTTGAAATATGAGAAGGATTCATTTTCCCTTCCAAATTTTCCTAGCACTGAAGCAGTCCCTGGTTTTAGGGATGCACCTATGCTGATTTTCCCATGCAGTTTCTCTTACCAGTGAGATCAACCTCCTCTCTCTTCAAACACTGGCCTGTTGTTGTTAGTCTGAATGTCTGATTCTTGATAAGACCTTGAACCAAGAGCTTATGGAAAGGCTCCCTAAGGATGGAAAGAAAAAGAAACTTCTCTGTTGAAAAGAGCTGTCAAAAGCACACTTCATGATAAGCCTCAGGTATTGAACCAATCAAGTACAATTTTTTAATGAAACAAGAATTTCAAGTTGACTATACATAAATAGTTGTCACCTTAGAAAGAGTACTTTGTGCATTGATTCATGGTGGTTGGTTGGCAAGCCTAAGTATTTATTTGCATTCTGCTCACATTCTTGTACCCTGATTTAGTACTAAGTTATTCTAACACCACTTTTCAAATTAGCATATGGATAATAGACAGAAGTTTCTTGGCCAACAGTACAATATCCCTAACTTCAAGCTAAATCTCTTATGTAAAAGCATTCAAGTACCTGGCCTCATTGTCTTATAAATATTTAGTTCTAGCTTCTCTCTGAGGAGCACAGGATTTTGAACAAATCAAAATGTTGTTGCGTATTTCTTTCTATAAAAAGGTGAGACAGTTTCTCTAACATATGCACCCACATGCCTTGTCTCTTTGCAGAACTAGCCAAGAAGGTCTAACTTTATGAAAAACTACACTAGAAAAAGGGCAATGTTGAAAAGTTCGTATCTCAGTGCATCACTTTTTTAGCACCTTACTTTTCCTACAAAATTTACATCACAGAGGGTAAACTTCCATGAAATGAGTATATGACAGGGCTAAAAAGAGCCTTGAAAGGCAGTAGTGCACTCAGCAAGAAATAAACTCTAAGTGAACATTGCTGTGGTTGAAACATTATTGTGGCCCCCTCCTCTAAGGATCTTGCATTTCTTATGCATTGAGTCACACATCTGTCACTTTTTACATTGAAAATAAAGGCAACAAAATTAATCTCTAAAGCTTTGGGTTCCCACTCAGTAGAACAGGAAAATAAGGCAGTTTTAATACTGCTTTAAGAACAGCAGGGGCCAGGGAAGGAGGTATGGAGCCAGTCCCAGAAAGCATATACAGTCTGGAAGCCTTCTTGGGGGACTCTCCCAACACAGGGACATCAGTGACCATCATTTTGGAGGACAGGATCATCAGCACTGGTTAATACTGACTTGCACCTCCTAATGCTGACATGTGTGCGCAACATTAAACAATATGAATTTTCCACACTTTTACCAAATGAAACCTCAAATGTGTACAAAACAACTTATGTTAAAAGGATGCATTTTTCCTACTAACTTCTTTAAAAAAAAAAGCCAGAGTATACCCATCTAAAGAAGAAGTAGTAAAACCAGACTTATACATTTTATTTCACATGTACAAAAAAGTCATAATCCAAAACATGACTCACTGTTAAGGAGTTAATATAGTATTTTACATTATTAAGAAATATAAATTACATGACAATTTGTCTCACAATTTAAACCAAAGTAATTTAATAATACAATTAAAGTATTATTAAATTACATAAAAATTAGGCACGTTTCTACCATATTAAAGCAGGTATCTTCCAAGTACTAGTCCTTAAACACTTTTGATGACTCTGAAGTAACAAGACATTTGAAAACAAAACTATAGACTGGGAGAGAAAGTGACAGGCTTCATATTTTATCTTCAACATGTTCAAGTTTGAACATGAGTTTCTTTCCTTGCATATTTTGAATACTTGTAAATATTGTGCAAGTACTGGCACATATTGATGTATCACTCAGTCACAAAGAAGTATGAGTCTCTGCCACGCCACCTGGTTTTATCAACAGTGTTAAGTAAGAGCAGCAACTCAAGCATCTCTATAAATATTTTGTAGACAATACTTCAGAAGTTGACTGAAAAATCTTGTTGTTTATAAATAAAGGAACTTAAGGGAATGAGAACTGAAGTCAAATGTAGACCGTAAAACCAAGAAAAACTATTTTAAAAATAGGGTGCAAAAATAATCTAAAATACAAAAAAATATTATAAATTATCCAAGTGAATTAGAAAGTAAAAATTGAGAACAAAATCTTAGTAACTCTATCAACAATAATGGTGGGAAAATGCTTCAGGGTAAAACAGTTTTAAAACATTACTTCTGTCTCTACAAAATAGAGACATTGTACCACAGAAAAAAAAAATCCCTCCCTATCATTCAGTACTTGAGTTTGTTTAAGATCTCAAACAGTTATTAAAATAGCTACACTTCCTGCTATCTAAAGTAAAGCTAATGAGGTAGCCAGATCATCCAAATCAGATAGGGCTCTCCACTGGAAGTGATTTTTCAAGGAACACTTATTTTTAATGACAAAGAGTTAGTTCAGATCATATGCCAAGTTACTAAAAACTAAATGCAGGAACAAGCATTTCTTATTTTTGTTTATGCTGACAGAGGCTACAAAAATGCAATACAAAATACATTACCAAGTATGGGGAAAAAAACCTCAACCATGTGTTCCTAGTGGGAGACCGCAGGAGTATGGAGACATGCCCAAAATGAGAAAGCCAGAGCTCATCTGCTAAACACAGGGCTCTAAACAGAATTGAGCCCTACACTGAATGCACAGTGACTTTGACAGTGTAGTGGTGGCTCCATCTCATGTTCACATGCAGAGTTACACTTGAATTCATGTTAATAAAGCTGCACACCTCAAAGATTCCCCTTCAAAGGTGTGGATGTGCTTCTTGGCTGCCTAAGGGAACTGCCAAGGGGCTGCAGCACAGCAGGGATGATGCAATTCTGACCTAAATACTGCAGGACCCAGTCATGGCATCATAAATACCTCCTGATCCAAAACACCAAGAATAATGAAATTAATCCATTTTCAGACACATTGACATTCCTGGCACAGAAGAGGTGTCTGGAGTTCCTCTGAATGCTTGGTCATGTTTCAGATTGTAGGTATAATGGAATGGGACAGGCCTTCACCTGCCTGTGAAGTTTGTGCTCATGCTGGAGTATCTGTGCTGAGACCCTGCCCACATTACAGCTTCTGATCATGTTGTACGTCCCATCTGCAAAGAGTGCCTGACACCGCTGAGAAGGATCAGCTGTGCTAGCCATGAAGTCTCTAACCCATCTTTTCCTTTCTCTAATGTTCTTATACAGGCTCATCTCTCTGAGAAACCAATCTCTCTGTACAGGACCATGCAATGGATGGTACATGATCTGACTGACAGACAGATCAGGAATTCCTGCTCCGTGCCATGTTTTCATGCTCTTTGCTTTGCTCTGTGCAGGATGAGCAGCAGGACTTTTAACCCTAGCACAAATGACCTGGCTGGAAGAACTCTGTGGAGCCTGCCACAGTGATAAAATAGTGAATTCAGAAGAATGGATAGCCCTAGCAAGGGAGCTCAGTGCATGTATTTGCACCTGCATCTTTAGAAAGGCTGAGAGAGCCTGAGCGTTGTGTCCTGAAGACAAAATTACGTCAGTCACTATCAGCTGAGTCCAGGGGGCTGTGAAATCTGCTGTTAGATACTACTGTGCAACCTTGTGGAGATGACTGAAGGATGTGGAAGCCGATAAGTTTAGGCAAAAAAAAAAAAGACAAAACAATATTGAATGTTCAAGATTCCACATAGTTAACAACTGAGTACTTTTGCCTAAAATCAGCACTAGTGATTTGGTCCTAAATGAATGCAGAGAAGCTGTAGCATCATTCCTTCACAGAATAAGCTATTTCTGTCACAGACATATCTTCTTTTATTCTGTAACTCAGCTATGTGAAAAATAGTGCCTTCTTACTCAGCAGATTTGCCCTCTATCAGAGTAAAATCCGCTGACTTAACAGCAACAATAAACTTTTTTATTGCTTTATAATCCTTCAGGGAGAATGTGCTAGATTCCATTTCCAATTATTCATCAGACAGAACTGATTACTGAAGTCTAGGGCAGAACCAAATTCTGTGTAACTTGCACTTGCACAGCTGAGCAGGTATAACTGAGAGTGTCAGCACACGCCTGCCATGGTGGATTAAGCTGGAACAGAGGAGGAGTTTTCTGGCCCCAGCTGCCTACCTGGCTCCTCTCCCAGCAGTGGTCACAGCTGGGAGAGCTTGCTGCCTTGTGAATTATTTATAGAACCAATGCATTTTACAGACCAGACTGCTAGAACAAATTGACATCAATTTAGGCTTAATCTGATATCACTTGTATGAATACCCAGAGAGTTCCACTTATTCTGCCTTGTCATTACTGAGAAATGGAGCAGCATTTCTTTCCATCTGTCTCCAGTCCAATGCATTACAAAATAAAAAACCATGCCTCATCTTTAGGGGATATTTAAGCTATATTGACACCTTAACAATTTTAAATGCCTACAAACACTGCATTTTCAATGAGGGTATGTGTGTCTGTAAATGCCTATTTCATGTTAAATGTTGCCTATAACATTTCTGTAATAATCATTAAATCATATTTAGAAAAACCCAAACTACAGGAATTTAAATTTCTCTTTTAAACCAAATCATTACATTAATAGCCTTTAAAGACTATCTGTAATTAAAGACTACATAAAAATATTTCAATGGATTTGAAAGTCAGAGGATAGGAGTGAAACAATGAAAATTTCCACGAAGAAAACATATCAAAATGAAAAACTACTGCAGTTAAGTAGGAGAACCATAAACATTTTTAAGGATGATAGATGACACTTTAAAGGCTGGCAGCTCTCGTTAACTGAGATACAACAATTTTATTTATTTAATCAGTGAAAAAATCTAAGCTACTAGTGAAAGATTGAAAATGCACAAGAGGGCAGTGTTTTTTAACATTTTAGTGTTTTCCATCAGAGCTGTGGGCTTTGACATGACTTCGAGCTTCCTAACAATAAACCTGCTGTTTCTAATTATGCTTTTCACATCTTTCGGACTAGCCCTTGTACAGTTCAAACAGTAGACTGAGCAAAATTGGCTTCTGATTAACATTAAAACATTTAAAACACTTGGTAATATTTATAAACGAGTTATGGTTTCCGTATTAAACCAAAATCCTAATTTGACTTCATGGCTTCAAAGCACCTAATGCTTTACCTTGCACAGAGCTGAAGTAAGTGAAAAATTTTGTGCATGATGATGAATTTGTTACAGTCATCTTGCAGTCTGAGTGCAAATCTAAGCAGCTCATACACCTTGGGGCAATGCTGTAACAGATCTTCACAGGTGCAACAGTTCTTGAGATTGTATACGGTGCCAAAGGAATTCTCCACACTCTTGCAAACTGCTTCTACAGAAAGCAATTTTGATTTTCTTCTGCCATTGTCAGTAGACATAGTCAGTGCTTAAGGACTTTTTTTAATTGAAGGTAGAGTTTTCTTCTGCAATTTACCATATTTAGACCAGGCTACACTACACAGATTTTGTGCTACTGCTCTGTCACACCAGAGTGTGAACAAAACACATTCCAAAATAATGCAGCTACAGAATCAGAGTCCTTAGATAATAGCAGGTTGGAAAGGACCTTTGGAAGTCATTTGTTGCAGTTCTTTTCTCATAACCTGAAGACCTAACTTCAGGTTGTTTAGAGTCCTGTCCAGCTGCATTTTGAAAATACGCGATGATGGAGATGCCACAATGTCACAAGTGAAATGGTTCCAGCCTCATCAAATTCCCTGTCAAACTATTCCTTCTGTCCAGCTGAACCTTGCTGCAAACTGTGACTGTTACTCCTTTCCTTTCTCTGAGAAGAGTCTGGCTCTATCTTCTCTACAAACCTCCTTTAGGCAGCAGTAGATAGCAATTAATTCCTTCCCTAGCCTTCTCTTCTCCATGGGGAACACACTCAACTCCCTTAGCTCTCCTTGTATGACATACACTTTAACCCTTGACTATCATAGTGCTCCTCCACCAGACCCTCTTCAGTTAGACAGTGTACCTCACACTAATCAAGACACAGTATTCCTGTTGCTCCTGAATGATAAGCAGAGATAACCAAAGCTGGAGATGGTTTTGCTAGCAGAGTATACCGTCATGCCAGCTGCTGACCCACCTCTAATTGGAGTTCATCAGGACCCCTAAGCCCTTCTCTGCTGTAATCCTCCACACACAGATGGCACAGCCCCAGCTGTTCTGTTGAAGTTATGGTAAAGGATAAGCACAGCTCTCTCCTCATCCAGAGATGGAATCACCTCACCATAGAAGGAAAGCAGATTAAGGCATAATTTCCTCTTGGTAAATCCATGGTGGCTGCTCTAGTCACCTTGTCTTTCATGCCTGGAACTTCTATGTATCTGGTTTACTTAAGTGAACCCTAACTCAATCCTAGTCCACAATGGGCAGTATCTCTTGCTCTCCTGCTAAGCACAGACCTTCACAGCAAAGGCCAAGGCAAAGACTTTTCTTTCTACTTAGGCTCTTTGTTGGATTTTGCATCAGGCCAAGGTCTTCTTTGGTGTTCTTTTCAATGTATGTCCTGAAGCTTTTTTACTACCTTCACATCCTTCACCAGTTTCAATATATGATGAGCTATGACCTTTCCATAATCCACATTGCCTATACAGTAAATGCTTCTACATTCCTCCAGGGGTAGCTTATCCTTATGTCCACTTTCCTTGCACTTATTTTGGTATTCTTCAAGTCACACAGGAGGTCCCTTTTGAGTTCAGCTGGCCTCTTTCCATGTCTTTTTTTCTTGCACACCAAAGCAAACCACTTAGTTTGCAAGAAAATCTCCCCTGCCCTGTGATCTCACTTTACATTGACAATACTTCAGCCACTGATGTGGTTATGTCATTTTGGAATATTAAGAATTTGACTAGTAAAAGAACATCTTGCTGCTGTGTTTTACAGCTCCACTAGATGGCTGATGGATTAGGATTGAAAAATCTTTGCTAGAATAAATAAGCCTAAAATTGCTTGCAAGGGAAAGCTTTAAAATTCTCTTCTTGAAGGCACAGCATCTCTGAGAGGAAGGGTCTGCTATGAAAGACCCACTCTGAGCGAGAAGGAATAGCCCTCCTGCTGCAGCTACACAAGCTGCAGACAACAGAGTGATTTGTGTACACAGGTACACAAATCATCTACATCCAATCCTTCAAACACAGCTTTCACTACAAACTACTGCACAGCCAAGAATGAGTTACGAAAACACATTGCCTATTTTCATCAAAATTAGTAAATACTTTGGGGAAATGTTGTGCTAGCTGCAGTAACTTGCCCATCTTTTTCTGGCTCACAACTACTTAAATTCTAGTTTTGTAGCAAAACTACAGCATATGAGTGAGTTCAATGACATATGTATTTAGGCTCCTCCTTTACATCAAGATTTTAGAGGGAATACTTGTAAAGAATGGATTTATATGAGTTGTGGCTAAGAAACACTGAGCAGTTCTTCTCATAGGCCCACTCATTTTGACTCAATCTATTCAGTCATCTCTGCTGATGGGAGAACAGGACAGAGCATGGGCCAGAGTTTCACTGGTCTGCCACTGGTACTCTCCAAGCTGAGGATGGCATTTTAGAGTATCAAAGAGCTGAATTTCAGTGGAAATGGGGATGTGAAGCTCAGAACCTCTCTGAGAGGAAAAAGAACAGAACAATCGATGACTCACCTTCTTCCATCAAACTTTAACCGAAACAGAGAACAGTGAATTAGGCTATAGCAGCAGCATCAACAAGAGTAATTAAAAGTAATTATATAAAATACATTAAATAAAAAGTAAATTGACATGAGATAAATATATCGCTTTTGCCTAACAAGATGTGTTTTGTACTGCTCAGTTCCAATAATACAGTGACTTATAAGAGTGCTTTGTTTTTCACATATGCATGGTTCCATTGAAATTAATGCTATTACTGGTAGGAAGTTACCTAATTTGAAATAATAGCACTACACAGAATGCCTGAACTTACTAGTTTGTGCATGCTTTTGCAGGCTGGAGATCTAAAGCAGCATTTTATCACTTGCTCTGAGCCATTTAACACTCATGCAATAAAAACTTTTGTATGAACACATACAGGAAGTGCAACTCACTGTGAGAAACAGTACTGACAAAGTAGGAAAATTCAGGCTTAGAAATATAAAAGGCTTACTTGTGTTTTGTCATCTTTAGATCATGGCAAAAATGGCTGAAGAACCTTGCATAGAATAAATGCATAACTGCATGCTCTTTTCCTCCGATGTACAAATCCACAGGCATCCAGTAGTCTGCTAAGTCACTATTAAAGGGCCTGAAAAAACACAATTATAGAAAAAATCCAATTTTGAAAAGAAAGATCAGCACTACTAAAGTAGCGAATCATCCTTGACTGGACAACACTGTTACTGAGAGCAATACATCTGTAATATAACTTTCATTTTGCTATCAGATGTTTTTCTAAGAAGTGAAATGCTTATTAGAGAAAAAAATTTAATTTCCATTGAGATGTAGATCCACAAAAAAGATTATTTTCCTATATTTCAGGAAAGCAATTACCTGAGAAAGCAATGAAAATATTTGACTGCTCTTTAATTTTTTTTTTTTTGTAAATACCCTGTGGCCAGCTTTAAAGTTTTTAGTATTTATCAAGCTTTATATACAAATATACTTAAAACCAGTTCTTTTTTTTAATCGACAGTTTGCATCGTTGCCATTAGGGGGCAATGATGCAGTTTAAGGCTGTAGAATCCTCTGTATAGTGAGATGGGTCACAGCACTTCAACTGAAGGATGCTTGATGAAATGACAATAAATTTGTCATTTACGGCATATTTACTATGTCGTTGGAGGTCACCTGAATGGTTTCCCAGCATTTCTTACTGCTTCATTAAATACTTCCATATCTCCTGTAGTGGGCCCGCAAAATACAATTTGTACAGAAGTTCTTCTCTAATGTAGGCTTCAAGCCCCTGCTCCAACAAATCTACTTGTTTTGTCAGTCTGTCTGATTATTCCATCTGTAGTTCTTGTGAAGAAACACTTTCTCCCTCACAGATGAGCCCAGAAGCAAATCATGCATCTGGGATTCATTTGTCCTTGGTGGAACAAATCAAACCTAACTTGTTCGTAGGGTTCCAGAATCAACAGAGCAACTCTCCTGAACTGTAGACCAGTGAAATATGGTTTATGGAAATGAAGGGTTTACATATGCGCAGCTTAGCTAAAAGACCAAATAAATAAATCAAATGCAGGCAGCAATTTAGTGCAGAAGTCCACATAAATGTTCTCATTTCAGTGTGAAACAGATTAGACTACACTAAGCTGTTACTTTGACAGCTGGATGTTACATCTGACTATTTCTTCTTCAACTTCTGGAAAAGTCCCTCTTGCCCACACACAAAAAAAATACTTCAAATTGTCATGGAGAGGAAGCAATCTGTCTAACTCAGTAATAGCAATAATATATTCATGCTATCACTAGAAAAGAATTAAAATTGGCATGAAATAAAAGTATTCACAGAAGATTTTTATCTAGTTTAATCAAATTAGTGCTGCCAATACAATAAAGAATAATAGGCCCAGCAACATTAAGTCACTGAATATATGTGGTACGTTCACATATTGTGCTCTGCACAATAAATAAACAAATACATGCCCAAACAGCCCACCATGTGGTACGAATGTTTTAAAATGCAATTCTTCCTGTCTTCCTCAGACTACATAGCAGGGGTGTTGCACTAATTCCTCTTTGGAAAAACCAGTGCAATCAAGCAGCACTACTACAGGCAGACTTTGAAGCAGAAAAACAGCTAAATAACTACATCTGTCTTCCCACACTCTCCATGCTGCAGACACTAGTCCACAGCATATGAAAAATCTCCTTTCATTAATTATGCATGTAGTGTAAGTGCTGACACAGCAGGAGATTGCAGTGATGCCTCTTCACTTAAGCTCTGTACACAAGGAAATGCTAAGAGTCACCAGAATTCAAAAGGAGAGAAGTGAAGGTGCCAGGCTTGGCAGCTGGATGTTACACTGGACTATTCCTCTTCTTACAGTGGAAAAGCACTGCCTGTCCACACACAAGTCTCAGAATCATGGCAAGCTGTCATTCCTGACGCACCCCCACACTTCAGCTCCTCAGTTGAACATTTTCTCCGTGCCTTGCTCCGTAATTCCCATTCATGCAAATTTCTGCTCCTTGTCCTGTAGTTCCTGTCCTTACATAGTTGTGTTTACACATCCTGCTCTTCTAGATCTCCTGATACAGAAACAATCAAATACCACATTTTTAGACCAGCTCCATATATTGTCCTGGTTTTGGCTGCAATAGAGTTCTTTTTCTTCTGAAAAACTGGTACAGTGCTGTGCTTTGAATTCAGTATGAGAACAATGTTGATAACACAAAGATGTTCTAGTTGTTGCTGAGCAGTGCTTACCATAAACCAAGGACTGCTTGGTCTCTCATGCTCTGCCAGAGAGGACGTGCACAAAGAAGCTGGGAGGAAGCACAGTCAGGAAGGATGACACAGACTAGCCAAAGGGATATTCCATACCATAGACTGTCCTGCCCAGTATATGAAGTTGGCTGGGAGATGTCAATCACTGCTAAGAGATGGGCTGGGCAGTGGTCAGCACATGGAGAGCAATTATATAGTGCATTTTTTATTTTTCCTGGGTTTCCTCTCTCTCTCTCTCCCCCTCTCCTTTTTATTATAATTATTATTATCACCACAATATTTTACTTTGTTTCAGCTGTTAAACTGTTCTTATCCAAGCTATGATTTTTGGTTGTTTTTTTCCTCCTCCTGACTGTCCTCTTCAGCCCACAGGGTGTGTGTGGGGAGCGAGCAAGCGCTGTGTGATAGTTAAATGCTAGCTGGGGTTAAACCACGCCACGTACCCTGTACTGCGCTCAGGCCCAGAGGGCAGGCACATAATGAGAGCAGTGCAGGGATTTACACAGCCAGTAGACTGCAGCCAGAAGCTGGAAGCACCTGAGTGTGTTGCCCCTTCATTCCCTTTCGTTCTGTGTAGCAGGCTTGCCCCCAGTGGCCCTGTGCCTGCAGCCCTCACCTGTCTGTGTTGTGAGGGTCAGTGTACCTCAGGTAGTACCATGCAGAATCAACAAATGTATCCATGGTATCGACTTCTCGCCGTGCTGCTGCCTTGCACCTGAGCAAGAGAGGAGAAAATCTCTTTTTAGGTAAGTGACAAGCTTGGAAAAAAACCCAAATAAACGTGGACAGACTGGCCACAAAGACATTTAGATTGAAAACTGAACAGTCTGAAGAGTGATATGTCCAGAAGAAGTCCAACAACGGTAACAGGACTGACTTTTTCCCTCTCTCTCCTAAAACATAGCAAATGCAAGCCAAAAAGAAGCCTGAGCAGCCATCACATCCCAGCAATAGCAGAAGATGGCACTGCACTGGACAGCCCTCTGAATGTTGGAATTTTTTGAATTGCTATTTTAAAAGAGACAAAGCACAGACAAGTGTACTCTGCCATAAAGTTAATGGGTACTGATAATAGATCATGCTCGTTAGGTACCAGCAGATTTAGAAGAAAGGTCAGGTGGTCGCCTCTCATTGATTGTCTGTACAAAATGGTCTTTCCAGATTCCATTTATTATCTCTAGAAAAAATTAACTTAGTTTAATTTCAGCTTTCACTGAGATCAAATCTCTTCTAGACCTTGTAGCGCAATTTTAATTTGTGATTACAGAAAATTGATTTTTGCTTGTAATTACATTGGCAGCCCTAAGGAACAGTTTCAAAATAGATTTTAGAAGCTCAGGTTACTTTCTGTTAAATCCTCCTTGAATATTTGTTGCTTGTAAGAGCCAATAATCACATTTAATAAACTTCCATTTGTTGCAAATGATCCCTCTTAAAACTCTTACTACTGAAACAATGGGATTATTCTGATGCCAATGAAACTTTGCAATCTGTGACACTCTTGCACATAAATGCCATTGATTATATGTAAGAAATGTACACAGTTTATAATTGTATGTAAGTTTAAATGTATGTATATGTGTAGTACGTATACAATATAAATGGGGATTGGCTATTTTATATTTGCTAGCCACATATTCAGTCTTCAATCAGTTTTGATGAGTGAGCTGCAACACGTATCTCGACTTGTCTGCCTGATAGTTCAGCTTGGCTTGCCAAGGCAAGTTTACAAGAGCATCATCACATAGCTGTTTCCTTCATCCAGTCTCTGTACCTGATTCCTCCTCTACATGCAAGTTTTTCTTCCAATGAGAATAATGTAATAAAGGAGTTTTACTTCTAGCTGCTTTTTAGTGTAGAATAATCATTTTATTAAATTGCACACATAAGCAAAGACTTGGCCATTTAAAAGAATGGCTCTTCTGTCAAAAGTAAGAATACTTTACAGTCATTGAACCATAATTAAATCTGCTTCATGCCTCTGTGCTCTAAATGGACATGGCTCACTAACACAGAGACAGCATGGGCATCTTTCAGAGTTTATACAATTTATATCAATATTGTGATTACAGACACAATACTGTAATCTCATTAGACAATCTTCAGATGACTAACACAATTACCTGGACTTGTATAACAAAGAATAACTTGGGCATCTCCTCCCATTTATGATTGTTAACATTATTGTCACTCAAATACTCAGACTTTTGTATCTTTCCATCTGGCTTTCCTAATTAATTCAAGATATTAAATGAAACTAATAAAAAACCGTGTTAGCGGAGAGAAGAACTAAAGGAAGGGATGATGTAACTTCTCAGAGCAAGGAAAAGGAAGGATGACTGCACACAAAAGAATAGCTCAAATTATTTGAAACTGTAGCAGACATGGATGAGCAATACTGATGATAGCTGTCAAATAGGTGAGAATTAGGAAGACAAATAAAGATGAGAATTAAAAAAAATAAATTTCAACAAGCTACTACATTTTAGGCTAAGAAATTAATCCTGCATGACTTTATTTCTAACTAAACAAATGCCTTTGATTAACTTCTATGCAGTGCAGCCACAATAACTATCCAGAAACCATAAGGATTTGCTATACATCAAAAGTATGGTATTGCCTGGTAAACAACAAAATAATTTTTAACTAAGGTTGTGGGGGAAGCCAAGAGTGTATACAGTGACTTTCAGTCACAATAGGAAAATTTTTCAATTGAAATCAGGAATTGTACCCCCCATTTCTGGGGGTTTTACTCAATCTGTGGATCGTATTCAGTAAGGCTTCACTGCAAAGGTCACACTTTAAAAATACACTTAAAATAAGTGCAATACACTTTAAAATATGTGCAATTTCAGTAGGCACATCTGAGAAGGCATTTTCTATTCAGAAACATGAGAGTAAAGGTCTATTTTACAAAAAATGACATGTTATCAACAAAGTTCAAAATACATGGTTCCAGAGAACCATGGAACTGCTACTATTAAAATAAATTTAAATGTCATGAATCTGCTGAATTATCAGTGACAGCCCTATTGCCATTTATATGTCTGATTTCCCTGCCTGGCAGCCTGATAACATACTTCCCATTTGGTCAGTCTGCTAGGAGCAGCAATGCACTGCACTGCTGATGAAAAACTTTCCTGGGATACTCCATGTTCTACCAGTTCCTCCCACAGAACCTACAGGCAAACTTCAGCGTACAGAGTATCTAAGCAGTCGTCAAGACTATGCAGTTGATTTTTACAACATATCTCTCACTACATAATTTAGACCTTTTATTTCTTGAACAGATGGACTACAAATAATAAGGATTACAGCAATGACAAGACATTTGCTTTCAAATTTGAATTACACGCTATAAGGTACAGCTTCATGATAAAGATTTATACAACTGAGGGAACACTTTATTGTTGACTATTGCAAGAAAATGAACACGTTAGTTTCCTTAACAAGAGGATTAATTTGGTAATCATTATAAGCTTTATATGAACACTGATGAAAGATAATTAAAATAACTGTAGTAAATGAAGTGAGAAATACTGTTAAGAAATGGGAAATGGAGGAAATTATTCTGGTTTTCCTTTTTTTCTTTCCTCTAATTTAAAACCAGTGAGTTTTGTTTCAGCTTATTTATGAAAAAATAGCAGTGGGCATTGAGTGTCGCAAATAAAAGGAGTTTTACAGAGTGTATACGAAAAAGATCCCTGTGCTGGGTCAAACTAAAGATTATTCTGGAGTAGTATCCTGTCTCAGAGCAGCCACTAGCCAACACTTTGGGAAAGCGTGCAAGAAACAGGCAGGTGCAAAGTTATCTCACCCAGGCTGCAGCAAATCCAGCACTGGCTTACCTTGGGCAGGAACAGTTCACCCATTCTGGGGCGCTCTCCAAAGGTGAGGCTCCTTTTCCTGTGAACGTGGTCACATTGGGCAGCACCACAGGCAAGTCCTCGTAGGGCACGGGAACAGCGCCGCATGCCTGGCAGTGAATGACTGGAATGGGCGTCCCCCAGTACCGCTGGCGAGATATTAACCAGTCCCTCAGCTTGTCACTCGTTAGGTCTCCACCTACTCTTTTATTTTTGGCCTGCTGAGTAATAGCTTTTAAAGCCTCCTGCCGAGTCATGCCGGTGATCTGATGGGGGAAAAAAAAAAAAAAAAAAAGAAATGTGGAAAAAGAAAGAAAAATTTATACTTGCTGTCAGTGAAAGTGCAAGAACAAAACCAATTGGTTTTCTGAGTGGAATGAAATAGTAATTTCCCTCTTACCACTCATTAACATCCTGCTATCCAAGAGACTATTCACATACCAGGTGCTCATTTGAACCTTCTTGCTTAACGGATTATGTTCTTGATGGTCTGAATAGAAGAAGGCTGAGAAAGAGCCTTGTAGACCCCTTCAGCCATTATTGGCAGATATTTGCATTTACTGCTGATATCTTTGTCAGTTGCTGAGGAAATGCAAATGTTAAAACAGCTTCCCTTCTCCTGTGTTCATTTCAGGTTTTTCTATTCTTGCTATCACATAAATTTTAACCACTTAGACACTACCTGGGACGTGTCTGCTATTAAAACACATTTTCAAGAGTTATATCTAAAGGTAAGATTCCTATGTCTCTTGAGGCATTCATGATACCACAAATGCTGAAGCCACATTTCAATGAATTTGTAGAAGAAAGACTAGTATGTTCATATTTAGGCTAAAAATCTATTGTAATTATAAGAACCAACTTTTAACATAGGTTAAATGATTCAGTTTCCATTATAGAACTGAGACCAATACAGAAAGTTCCACCTTTCTCTCATGTACAAAAGGAAAAAACTTATTTTATTGCTATAGCAGAGCCAACATATTTCATCATTAAATTATTCTCAGAAATTTGGTAGCATAGGCTTCATTTGAGGGGAAAAAAAAATCCCTTTAATCATATTGGCATATTTAATCATATTTAGCACTTTTGAGAAAACAGATTTAGTTTTCATTGTTACTGTAAGTTGGAAAGAAATCCATAGTTGTATACCCACCTCTGCAGAATTAATGACCTTCTCCAAACCATTTGGCAATGTCTCAATGACTTCAGTAAAAGAAATGCCCAGATTCTTAGCTACTGCAGCATCTTCTGCACTAGTACTAGGAATTCCTAGAAGGAATGAAAATCCATTTCATTTCTATGGCATATGTTTTCCCAAAGGAGTTAAAAGAAAATTATTAAAGAATAGTAAAAATGTTTTTGTATTCTTTAAGCAGTGAAATTCAAATAGCAATAACTACAAATACATTTCTCAGTTCCTTTGTAATTCATTCATTAATGTCCTGTCCTTCTTTCAGGAAAGTTTGAAAATTTGATGGTTCTGAAAAATCTAAAAATAAAGCTATAAAATCTGGATAGAACTGTAGAATTTTCAATATAGCCATATTATCTAAATATAATATATTTAAACAATACTAATTTTAATACTATTTGCTAATAAGATAATCAAAGACTCAACAAAAAACAGTCTTCCTGTTTCAATATTAATCTCTAATTGGATAGAATTATGAAATAATAGAATATTATTAGAATTGGAATTAATCTAATTTCACCATGACACAACAGTATCAAACATTACTATCCCTTTAACTTACTCTGAAAGACATGATTTGTTCATAAACTCAGAGAAATAATTCAAATAACATCAGTTTGCTAGTCAGACTCCTACAGCTATTCAGATGAGTTACACAAGTCACACTATTAAAGGCTCCCAATGCTTTCTTCTCCTCTGTATTTTCTTATTTGAGACAGTCATGCATTTCTGTTCTGGAGGGTTACCTTTCACAGTGAGTTAAGAAATTCCTTAGCTTGGTTTATTATCACATGTACTCTGAAATAATATCAATATACTAACAGATTTATTATTTATACAGAGATACATCTTTCTGCATATTTTTCCCCTTCAATGATAATTTAATTAATAATTTGAATCATCTTGCACAATTACTGTCATCTTTAAAAGGCAAAGAAACTTATTCCAATAAGACAATGCCAGCATTAAATTGGTGGAAACTACACACAAAAGTTCTCAAAATATTTGATGAGTACACTGGAATTATTAACTAAACCAGCTTAACAATCGTCTTAGTTCAGGCAGTGAAATGCTTGCTATACTTGAACTCTGCCAATATGTGGATGTTCGGAAGCAGATGACTAAAAAAATCAAACAAAACTCCCCTGTGACAAGCAACTCCTTCACTAGAAAAACACAAAATTGCTATTTTATCTTTCCAGCAGATGTACACTCTTGCCATTTCAAGAACAATGTTTGTATCTCAATTTGTCAGGGATCCCTGCAGTCTGCAACAGGTGACTTCACAATATGCTCTATAAACAGAAAAAAGCAGGTCCCACTTTTTGGTCTGCTTCCTTTTGAAAAGATGATGCTATTAATGTACACCAGCAAAGCTCAACAACTGGCACCCACAGCTTCCCATGAAGAGCTGGACTGTTTCCAACAGACATAAGGCCAAGGTATGTGCCAGCAAACTGGAAGATTTTAAGAAAAAATAAGGTATCTCAATTATTTGGCTTCTTCATATGAGGAAAATCTTTGTTTCTCAAAAACAGATTCAAATCTAAAGCATAAAACGCGGGCATGTTATAAGCCAGGTATACAGCCCAAATGGATAATTTTCACCAGCTCTGTGAGAGTTATCCAAGACATTTTTGCACAGTGGGTTTCATTCAGTCCAGTTGTGCAAAAATAGCCAATATTGGCAGCAGTGAAAGCAGCAGTCCCAGGACAGGAAAGAAGTATCAGCAACTTTGGGAGCTAAGCCTGGGAGGCAACAACAAGAGCTAAGGCATAAGGAATCACTGGAAAAAGGGAAGAAGACCCATTAGGACTGGCATAGAACATTGTCTTCTCAATGCAGCTGAAACCATGGTGAAGTACAAGAGTAAACAAAGAGCTTGGTGGGTGCAGATTAAAGTGGATATGGTTTTTAAAACTTAGTGCAGTGTCTACTTTGACTTATGAGGACAATCACATTATCTAAGAGTATGTAGCTGCCCAGTTTGGGGGACCAGGCTCCATATCCAGGAAAGGAGTAAGACAGGCAGCTTCATAGGACAGCTTTGAAAACAGAAGCTCACTGCAGGCGACTCAGCATCCTCTAGCAACACCCTCCCCTTCAACGTATGGATCCTCAGCTCTAAATCAGGTGCCTCAAATTATGGGAATGCTACCTTGAGAGATAAAAGATCAAAGACAACTGTCCAAGACTCCCTAAAAACAATTATTACCTATCCTGAACTATTTTACTGGCCTCAAAACAAATATTACTAGATAAAAGTAAAAGCTGGAAGCTTTGTACATTTACTATCTGAAGCATTTCCTTTCCATAATTAATGTAAACTTAAGACACAAAGAAGAGCCAAAAGTTAGGGTAGTTTGTCAAAAAATAGTACAGTTCTGTTTTGATTAAGGATGGTTAGAGACAGCCAAATACATATGTTCTAGGTAACCAAATTTCTTAAGATATGCAGATATGCAAACTTAGCTCATTAAATGCACTAATTTTATACTGTTTCCATTTAAAATTATCATCCTGTAAATCTCTTTACCCACACAGATTCCACATAGCGCCTTTTCCTTCTTCCCTAATGAAGAACAGAAATCCAAAATCCAGGAGAGAGAGCCTCTGTATTCAAATATTTACCACAACGGTATCTTGTACTCCAACACATCAACTAAAAACCACACTATTCCACTTACATATTTAATGTCACATACCTATTTTAGTATCAAGAAAATTATCAAAATTGCTTTTTGCTGAGATGACTACAGGAATCTCTTGATTGGTAAGCAAATTCACAGCTGTCACTGAAATAAGTGAGTCTGAAAACAAATGTATTGATATGGTAAGTAAAATATAACAGAAGATACATTAAGAACATCACTTACCATTACAATGCAGTTTATCACAAACTTATATGAATTTTAAATAACTGATTTCTTTAAAAAAGAAAGTGATAAACCTATTCACATTTCAAAAAAGCTCAGATGTATTAAAATGCTCAGTAAGTCAGATTGATAAATTTTCATTATTTGAAAACATAAGCACTTGTATAAAAATAGTAAGATTTGGATTATAACAAGAAAATTGAGTCTTTGATCAAAATACAAGCTGCTGCAAAGTTGTACGAATTGGTTTTAACAAGCCCTGATTCATGAACCAGCATACAATCTTACAAAATCCCACTAAAAATCAGGTAAAACTGCAGGGGAGCATATATCCTTCTGATTTTATTTCTTACAGAAGAACTGCAAAGCATGTGAAATCTTTTCTTTTGACCAGTGTAAAAAAGCCACCTAAGTAACCTATTGATTTCCAAACAGGATATTCATATTCATATTACAGATGAGGAACCCAATGTCCACAAGCAAGAGGAGACAGGAGAGGAGAGAATTAAGGGTGAGAACTAATAAACTGAAACTGATTTACAATGTGCAGATTGGATAGCTCAGTGAGAAGAAAACCAAATCTGAATATGCTAAATTTTGAGGATTCGAACCCCAGATCTCTATTTGGGCCTATTTCTAACTTTTTCAGTGCCTTTAAGTTGATGATAATTACAATCATTAAAATATGGGCTACTAAAAACTTCCTTTCACCTTTCTTCCTAGCTAAGCAGAGGCTACGAAGGCTTGTATTGCAATGCATAAAAGCTGCTTGAAGTAAAGTAACAGCAATTTTGAGAACTGTTGAATTTTGAGGGCTGTTATATCTCATCATGCTTCTTAACACAAATGATACATTTATTTATTTCTGATTACTACTTTTCCAAATTTCATGTGTCTGAGGTACTCATATTATAAAGAAAATTTCCACTTTCAAACCACTGCACACAGCTTTCCTCTGTTTAAAAAAAGGTACAAAAGGGACAATTTCATTTTTTAAAAGCAACTAACCAAAAAGCATCATGAGCAGGAAGCTGAGAGGGCAGGACACTGCTTTTAAAAATAACTTCTCTCTTCCACCCAGCAATAATTTTCATTTTATGCTGGAACCCAAAATAATACCTGCAGTTTATGAAGGTGCTCTTTTCTGTGCTCATTTGCTCACATCATTATCATCACAACCATAAAGAGAGAATGGTACAGGTACAAATGTCAGATAATGTTATGCAGAGCATTATAATGAAATAATGAACAAAGTAATGGTCAAATCTTTATATCAGGCACCTCCCGCTGTCAAAACTATTAGACTTACCAGATTCTAAATTAACATGTTTTTCTAGGGAAAAAAAAAAATTGAATGTTTGACAACTGGTTGTCCCATCTATTTAAATAATAGTAGCCTAAAATACAAGCATGTACTTCAAAACTAAAGGTTTTAGAACTTCCAGTTACTCTGCTATACAATAGCTTTTTTTTTCCTCTCCTAGAACACATAAGAACATACCCTCCTAATAATTTAAATGAGAACATAGTGAAGAAAGAGAATTACAAGACAATGCCCATTGAAAAGAAAACAATTACACTTAATTTAATTAAAATTTTAGTGTTACTGAGGAAATTTTTTAAAAAGTCTTGGTAAATGCGAAAAGAGGGTCTATATAAGGCCATCCAAAATTTCTTTTTATTTAAATGCCACTGTCAGCCTTTCCTATGCAAAATGCCAGCCTCAGCTAATTTCAACTGAAGAATGTCTGTAAGTATATTCACAAGTCGCAGGAGTATACAATAGCAGAGTTATGTGGAATTGTGCCTCTTTTTTGAAGACTTTTGGCTGTCATTATTTCATCTGAGAGTTTCTTAATTTAACTCAACCAAAAGCTTTAAGCTTATTGTTAACAGACACACAAAAAAGCTTTTGCAAGTATTTTCACTTAAAAAGCAATATAAAAATATACCATTGTCCTTATTAAAAGAAAAATTTGCACTTTTGTGGTTTGGCTTAAAGCACAAGATCCAACAAAGGTACAGGCACATGCACAGATGTGTGTTTGTGCAGTTAGTGCTTTGATTTGGTTCAACTGCAAGAACAGCAAATTTGCTCTCCAAAATTCTCAAGGCTTTGCTCACTTCTCAGACAAGGGTTTTATGTACTCAAAAGTTAGGCTCCATGTTTTTTTCTACTAGCAAGCAAACTTTTTAAAGATAGAAATGAAGTACTTAAAAAAGCAGATTCTGTACAACCAACACAGTTTCCCACAAGACACTGTTGAAATCGGATGTTATATAGACAATGAAGCCTCATCTTTATTAGTAAGGGAAAAAGAAAATATTGAACATCAGCCTGAAGCAGAAACAAAAAGTATTATATTTACTCTTGTCATTTCCACGTTTTCCAAAAACAAAAAAATACTAGACCATGGATGCTAATTATAGGCAGAATTGGTGGTAGGAGACTTCAGGAAAGCAGTTAACAACAATTAAAGCACTATCAGTTGACTGCAAGTCGTGAACTGCCACAGAGATACTCTGAATTCACACCATTAGAGTCTTGTATTAACTAAGGATCTGCAGAGTAGAGTATTATTTTTCTATGAGTGATCCACTTTGCTGTGTATCTATTGACCTCTTTAGATTCCTTATGACAGGAAGAAACCATTGCTGGCGCAAGAATTGGCTCTGCTGTCTTTGGGCTAATGACAACTTAGCACATAGACATGAGATTTTCCAAAGGGCTCACAGAGTCAAATTTGGACTATTCATTTCTGGTAGATGAGGAAACAAGAATCTATTCCATTGCTTTTCTATACTATGAAGTGCTACAATTATTATAAAAAGAAGAATTCTAGCATAGCTGTTCTTGCCACGTCTGAAGTCAGGAAAGGCTGATGTGACACTGTGTGACATACAGCAAGAATCAAAGGCCTGCTTGCTCTCAACAGGAACAGCTCCTGCTCAGCTTGATGCACATTCTCTAAAGATCATTCTCTATAATTGTTGCTCTTCTACAACAAATGGCAGTATGAGAAAAAAATACCACCTTTCCCTGGGATGAACTCCCTCTGAAAGACTTCCTTGAGATTGCTATTCCCATGCAGCAGTCTGTGAGTTGGTAAGATATATAAATGGGAAGCTCCATAAATGGCTTCAGGTGTATAGGTATAAGCTGCTAGCTTCTCTTCTGTTACTTTGCCATTAACCTGAAAAAGAGCAGAAAAGAATTCCCACTGGAAGTGTGGTGGTTATAATTTCCCTTCCTTTTCATACAGCTAATGAGTCTACATCACCCTACAGAAATATATATAGATCCAAATACCAAAGCCAGACACATTCCCACTACAGAAATTTTCCAGAATCAAACCTTGACAAAACTTACTTTTAGGCCTTGAGAAAGTTGCTTTACAGTCTTGCCTTAGTTTATCCAAATATATCTATAAAAATATAATTCTAATCCCATATGTAATATTGCACTGTGCTACTGAGATAGACTCAATCCCCGCCTAAGCCACCCGGAACCCTTCTATTAATTTTTAATATATGTCTTGTTTCCAAGAAACTGGAAGGAGAGGTTATCTCTGAAATCTAAAGAGAATTTAGGAGTTTCTCAGCTACAATGTGACTTTACATCATACTTCTCTGATGAAGTGAATGCTGCAAATTGTACAGAAATAAAATAATAAAAGGTGGCACAACAACAATAGGACATAAAACATAAATAGTAAACTTCAAAGACTTTTTAAGAATTACCACATGGAACTACCAACAAGGTTTATATCTTAGATCAACTAACTGTGGAGTATATGGGGGACTTGGAAGGAGATTTTTCTGTAATAACTATTGATATAAATCTTCAGACTTTAATACAAAGTTATTTATACAAATACAAATATTGCATCTTTTAGCAAGGTGCAAATAGAGGTATTTTTTAGGTTTCATTTGTCTCAACTTGAAGTTTCAAAAAATTCGGTACTTTAAAATAAGAAATCACTTTTAGAATGTTAGACCAGAGTAAATAATCACAATAAAGCTTGGAAGTACAAGGGCTGAAATTTGATCTGAAAATCTCTTCAGTCACTACATATTCATGGGGCCTTGTTCATCTCTTGACAAAAAAGGGAAAATCTGAAGTCCTTCTACAGATAATGATAAATTTTTTTTCAGGTTTCCTTTTCCTTCCTTTCCTTTCTCTTTCTAGCTCCATCACTACCTAATGGTGCGGTTTCCATTATTTTAGTTATGGTATAGAGTAAGTGAAATAATGGACAAATGTAAGCAAAACAGCTTGCCTGAGGTCAGCCTGGGTCTCACAGAGAAGGTGCCATGCAGAGAAAAGCAAAAGCCCAACTAGACCCCAGCTGACATGTGCAGTGCTACTCGATAATGCACTTGGCACAAATGCTCTGGCTTTTAGGGAAGCTTATTAGCTGGCATGTATTTTGGCATAAATATACACAGCCAATTTGCATCCACTTGAACACACAAACCCTTTCCTAAGGAGGATAGCAGGGAGTATCTCTTCTACACTCAAGTGGTGTTCTTCAGGAATCTGTGCTGGTCTGTGCATGAGTATAATAATAATAATAATAATAATAATAATAATAATAATAATAATAATAATAATAATAATAATAATAATCTTTTTCAGGAGGCTTCAAGCTTTTAAGATCTGAAAATCCATTCCAATCACACATTTCAGGGGTTGCAGTTAGCCCAACCAAGAGAGCAATTGAAAATTCTGATTTACCTTTAGCAAGAAGTCAAAAGAGCACCCAACGCAGTCACCTATCCAATTTGCTTGCATTTCTTTAATACCATACCACTCAGGGAGATCAGATAAAGCATCAAACATGGCCTTAAGCAACAAGAAAAAAAAAGAATTAGGACATTCAGCTGTTGTAAGCATATGAATTAATAATATGGGTTTAATTATAACTAACAGCAAAATGGAAAGGTGCTGGTAAAAACACTGAAAAATGTGGTTTTATACTGCTGCTACCTCAAATTAATCTCTCTGAGAACAGAACTAACATGGTATAAGCCAGAGGTATGACACTGCCAACAGAGACTCTGCTGTTATTAAAAGTGGCCTTTGTTTTGAATGGAGTAGACCTTAAGATACAGGAGCAAAGAACTTAGATGAAAACAAACACAGAAAATATTCCCAGTGGTTGTAACTTCCTTGAAGTGTAGGAGGCCAACTGAGCTGAACAGGACTTAAGAGATGTGGTTGCAGATACAAAGCCTATATTTGATTAATTGTTTTAGACAATAGTCTAGAGATGGCAGTCAGACAAAAGGTGTTAACGTCCTAAAATTTTCAAGCTCTGGCTTAAAATAGCATGATAGTTTCTAGCTGTCAATTTTTTTCATATTTCATATTGATCTTTTACCAAGCACAATAGGCTGTAAAATTGATCGGGATCTTTAGGTTGCATCATCCTGCAAAAACAAAACTAATCATAATAACAAAGGTTCAAGATAAAAATCTAAATATACATATATAAAATATTATAATAA